>MU106282.1:0-122455 GCA_012274485.2 Sinapis alba | reverse complement strand
TATCCCATTCAATCATGTCAGTTTTAAGATTTAGTTTCATTATAATCTCATAAGTATGTGGAATTTTGTTTTTATAATTCTAATAGATTTTTTTCCGTTCTAATCTCGTAGGTTTGTGCACTTTGTTTTCATAGTTCTAGTAATTTGTTTTCATAGTACTAGTAGATCAAAAGATGTTCTGCAAAAGATGTTCCTGTTGGATCTGCGGTAATTACGATGGCAACTGTATAAACTGACATGTTCTGCTTGTCAGTTTATACAAATCTTGGATGGATATTTTTATTCTCTCTTTCTTTTTCTTTGTCAGATGTTGGAAGAAGCAACTGTTGATCGCTACGGAAACCATGAGCGTAGAGGTACTTTGTTCCCGTCTTGTCTTGGCTCAGAAGCTTCTTAAGGGCACGGAGAAGTACACAAAGCTGTCTGAAACAGTTGAGGAAGCTGTCAAGTGTTTAGAAACTGAACTGTGTGGTTCTCTTACTGATCTTTCATCAACCAATCGTAGAGGAAACGTAAACAGACTTGCCTCAGCGCCAAAAGTGAAGGCTCTTTGCTCTTCCGCTTTGGAATCACTCCTTGATGATCCATTGCCTGTTGAGATGCAAGGTAACACTAGTTAGTGATCATCAAGATGTATAATAGTACTTCTTTGTTTCTTGATTCATTATCATCTATCTACACAGGATCGACCAAGATAAGGTTTGAGGATGTTGATGCGACTTCACTCACTCTGATTCTTGGTGGTTCAGAAGAAGAAACGTCCTCACCGGGTAACTTCATTCATTACCGTGTATTGCATCGTAAAGGCTCAGAGAAAGATTACACAGAGACTTGTGCATTAATGTCTCCAGATACAAGGTTTGTTGTCTCTCGACTAACTCCAGATACAGAGTATTGCTTCAAAGTTTTTTCCTTTAGAGGCATCAAAGAAACGAGCGTAGAAGAAACCAAAGTCTCTACAAAAACATCTCAAGAAGAAGAAGACGAACCAACTTCAGGTACACAAGAAAAACAGTTGGCCTTAAAAGAAACTGTTCTGGAGGAGGTTGTCAGTGTCAGCAACGGTAAGATTTTTGAGTTGGAGGATTGCGTGAGGGTTTTAAGACAGCTTGAGTTGTCAGGTTATGTTGAAACAAATTTCAGACTGAAGTTTCTGACTTGGTATGGCTTACACGCCAATGCTGATAAGAGAAACTTTGTGAAGGCACTCGTTAATGAGATTGATAAACATCCAAGGGCTCTGGCTGAGCAGCTCATTCAAACATTCTCTAATCTAATTTAGAGAAATCATTCTGCGGTTGGTGGTTGCAATGCTTCTGCTGTATGAAGACGCGCCATTGATTGCAAGAGATTTTATTTTCTTTAACTTTATGTTTATGTTTTTGCAACTTTTATTTGAAAAATAAAACAGAGATTTCAATGGAACCCTATATACAAAAACAAAATATATAAACACCAATGATCAACTATATCCCTGCAAGTGTGCATGAGTCGATCCCTAATAGGCTAGTACGAGCTAAACACACTGAATTCGTCTATGAATAAGGTTTTAACACCAACGAACCATGAAATCTATTTCTTCTATAAAAATATAAATTGAATATTTATTTATAAAAAAAATTATGCATGTCCGGTAATCTATAATTATAGTTAGTCATTTACAAAAATGGGCAATACGTAAAAAGTTTGCCTATTAAATATTAATTTATAATTATCATTTTTGATAAAGTGTAATTTTATGATTTTATGAAATTAAGTGTTAGTTTAAATTTTAATGCATTTTCCAAAAACAAATCAAAATTTAACACTCTTAATAAGAGAAAGAAAATTATGTGGTGTACTAAGAAGAATATTATACCACAACTAAAAAATTATCGCATAGCCATGGAAGGGCTACTACAAAACCGTGGCTCTGTAGAAAAAGCCATGCACTCACCACATCCTAGCCACGAAAAGCAGAAAGCCATGTTAAACTAAGAAAAACCCGCGAAAATGTAACGTGGCTAGGATAGCCACGATTCAGCAACAATTTTTTGGGGGCAATAAAGATAGCCACTATTTTGCCAGCAGACAAAAGTATAACTTAGCCACGACAATATCAGGGCTGTACCGTGGCTATTGTTGAACTGTGGCTTTTAAAAGTACTTTAGACAGTGTACATCAGAGAATATATTCGATGAGAGTAATTTTGTGAAGGCAGTCGTTTATGAGATGGATAAATATCCAAGAGCTCTGGCTGAGCAGTTCATTCAAACGTTCTCTGATCTCATATAGAGAAAACGTTATGCGGTTGGTGGTTGATCATTCAAACTTCTGCGGATTTTGTTGATAAAAATAAAAATAAAAAAAATTATTTGATCCGTCGATTACTTGGTCAAGTAAGACGGTTTTATCCATGAACTCAGCTCTAATCATCGTTAATATAATTTTCAGTACTTATTATCTATATATACTGAAAATACAAACTACAAAAATGATTTACTTTATAGAAAAAAAAATTCTACATCCAAATGACAGTTATATTTTGATTTATCGATCATAATAATCTTTGTCACTTAGAAAAAGTAATTATTTTTAAGTTATGATTCAAAAGTAAAAAATAGTATTCATTGACTCTATTTTATACGGTCAAATTACTAATAAGAATGATTAAAAAATGTACATACAAGAATAATTTTATTTTGTTGAAGTAAGACGGTAAATAAATATTTTTAGATTTTATTAACTATTTATAGTACTAAATAGAATTTCATTATAATATATTTAAATAATGAATACACGACAAAATATGCAAAAATCTAATTTATTAGTTCACTGTAAAAAATTTTGATGTGTCACCTAATTCACTAGAAATTACACATGGGATATCTGACCCAACATAAACTTTACGTGTCATCTCAGTCACCAAAGTTAATCAACATCATTGTACACACTATTTATTTTGGGTTAAAATAGATAAATTTTATTATTTTTGAATAAACTGTAATCATATAAAATAATATCAAAATAATAAATCAAAAACACAATGAAAATATCTGAAATTGAAATAGTTTTTTTTTAAAAACTAATTCGGAAGGACTACTTTGTATAATGTTTATTATTAAATGGTTTAGAATCATGCTAACAATTACTTAAATAATGTTTTTCTAAATGGGATTTTTGTCTAAAGTTGAATCTTTTCTATTAAAACCTGTATCATAGTATGAAACTAATATTCAGTTGACGTATGATTCATGCCATTGAAAATCATTATGTTTTAAGATTTTCATTAAATTTAATAACTTCAAATTGGTTATAGATAAATTAATTCATAAAATTATTGATTTATAATATATATATTTTCTACTATAACAAAAAAATTAATAAAATTTATACAATTTTTTAAAAATAAATAACTAAAACTTTGTCTATATTTAAATTAAATTATACATAATATATTATCAGATTTTATTTTAAAGAGAAAATAATATATATATATATATATATATATATATATATATATATATATATATATATATATATATATTATAACATGTAACTGAATTAATATTTTTAAAAAATGATTTCGTTTTAAAAGTACGGTCAAAAATCTAGTGTCTTATTAAGCTGATTGTTTATAATCATTGTGAGTTAACACAATTAAACTATAAACATTAACTTTCATTAAATAATTTGATAAAAAATACTACCATTAGGCATATATACAAAAATAAAATATATAAACACCAATGATCAACTATATCCCTGGAAGTGTGCATGAGGCGATTCCTAATAGGCTAATATGAGATAAGCACACTGAATTCGTCCATGAATAAAGTTTTAACACCAACGAACCATGAAATCTATTTCTTCTCTATAAAAATATACATTGAATATTTATTTAAAAGAAAATTTATGCATGTCCGGTAATCTATAATTATAGTTGGTCATTTATAAAAATGGGCAATATATAGAAAATTTGCCTAATAAATGTTAACTATGTGTTTCATCCGCACATGCGGGCATAAACATTTTATATAAAATTAATGATTTTACTTGATTAATATTTAGTTAGAGCTGGGAATTTTTGAGTCAACCCGCGGGACCCACCCCGTTTGACCCACCGCGGGGCGGGTGCGGGTCGAGTAATTTGGATTTTTGCGGGTCGCGGGGCGGATGCGGGTTGAGATTTTTTCTCGCGGGGCGAATGCGGGTTGAGATTTTTTCTCGCGGGGCGGGTGTGGGTCAACCCAAATTTAAACGTGGGTACCGGCAAACACGCCAAAAAAAAAAAAAAAAATTTAAAGAATACTTTTTAAAAAGAAAAATAATAAAAATCATTAATATTATTTAAAAAACTACTTTTTTAAAAATATATATATACAAGAAAATAAAAAAATACTTTTTTATTACAAAAAATAAAAAGAAAATATTTTTTTATTAAAAAAATAGTTTTTTATTAAAAATATTAAAAATAATTTTTATTATTATTTAATTTACCCGTGGGTCAAGCAGATTACCTGCAGGTTTTGGCGGGGCGGGTGCGGGTTGGATAAATTTGTCTTGCGGGTCAAGCGGGTCAATTTTTTTTCAAAAAAAAACACTCATCAACCCGCGGGTTGCGGATCGCGGGTTTACCTGATTCCAAGGACTATATTTAGTTATGTGTTTTCTGTTTTTTAAATTTTTAATTTTTTATTAAAAGATATTTTTGGATAACAACACAATACCTATAAGAATTATCTTTTTATTTAAAATATATTTTTAAAAATTTGGATAATTCTTAGTATTATTAATTTTAATTACTTATCTAATAGAAATTATTTAAATTCGTTTTTATTTTGGATCTAAATTCTATATTTATTTTTAAGGATATAAACGATATTAACCGATCTAACTTTTAATATGAGAGCTCGGTTGCAAAAAATCACTTCGCAAATAATAGTATAGATCTATAATTATCATTTTTGATTAAATGTAATTTTATGAAATTAAGTGTTAGTTTAGATTTTAATGCATTTTCCAAAAAACAAACAAAATTTAACACTCTTAATAAGAGAAAGAAAATTATGTGGTGTACTAAGAAGAATATTATACCACTACTAAAAACTACCGCATAGCCATGGAAGGGCTACTACAAAAACGTGGCTCTGTAGAAAAAGCCATGCACTCGCCACGTCCTTGCAACGAAAAGCAGAAAGCCATGGTAAACTAAGAAAAACTCACGAAAAAACCATGAAAATGTAACGTGGCTAGGATAGCCACGATTCAGCAACAAAATTTTCGGGACAAAAAAATAGCCACGATTTTACCTGTAATCTAATAGTGAATACTTTTTTGTTTTTTGTGCCGACATAGAAGTGGTAGTGTAATGTCAAGTCGCGGACAAAAGTGTAACATAGCCACGACAATATTATGGCTTTATGGTGGCTATTGTTAAATTATGGCTTTTGAAAGTACTTTAAACAGTGTACATCATAGAATATATTCGATTGGCAGTGATATTTTTAAAAGAGCCACGGTCTTACAGTGGCTAGGTAGTGGCTACTCCTTTATATAAAAACACTCCACGTGTGTAAACTTTGAAACTTATAATGTGCACCCAAATTTTCTAAACAAACTATGTCATTCTACTTTGAATCAAAAGAATGAATGGATCAAAGGATTGATCGAGGGAGTAATTGCGTTTCAGAAGTTTTTCTAGGAGGTATTGAAGCATTTATTCAGTTTGCATGTAACCAAGTAGATTATCAGGAGCGGAAAACTTTATTGTGTCCGTGTACTTGAGGGCATATGTTTATGGACTGGGCTGTGCCCAATACAGGGAGCATGCACCTTCTTCACGCGTCCCAAATAGTCTTGCCCGCAACCTGGAGCTTGAGATGCGTGTGGGAGGTTTTGATACAAGCCTCCAAAGTGTAACTGCTGATGTTACTGTCTGAGATTATGCAGGATATGGCAGCAACAAGGACTGCAATCAATCAGCTCCTCCAAACACTTCTGAACCCAACAAGCACCTACTGGACAGACTTTTTGTAACTAGGTTTTACAACTCTAGGTTTTAAGACTTCTTCTTAGACTTTATATACGTTTTTGTAATGTTTATCTACTCTTTTATATATATATATATATGAGCTTGTAATGTTCATCTACTCTTATATATATGAATTAGTGTTTATATTGAATGTGTGATAGTTAAATATTTGAATAGAAATGTAATTTGATAAAATTAGCCAATACAAACTAAACAAAACAAAATCTATGTGGCTACAACATAGCCACAAAAAGCTTAATGGCTAAAACGTGGCTAGCTTCACCAAATGAAAAAGTGAAAAAAAAACGTGGCTATATAGCCAAGAAGATATATATGCAAAACTGTGGCTAGAAAAGCTACATTGTTAAAGTGGCAAAACTGTGGTTAATATAGCCACTGTATTTATCCACGCTTATAGTGTTATTACCGCGGCTATATAAGCCACAACCAAAGCATGGTAAAATAGTGGCTATTAGCCATGATTAGCTACAGTGTTTTTCAGCCACGAGGCTATAGCGACGATAAATTTCCATCTCAAAAACGTGGTTTTTTCTTTATAGTCACGACTTTGTAGTGGCTATACGGTGGATTTTTACTAGTGTACGTATATTTTAAAATAATGTTTTAAATATGTTATATAATTTTGCAGTGACATTTAAAATGTAAAGGGAGTAATTATTAAATTTATTTTCATAGATTGATATTTGAGGATCAATAAAAGTCTTTTTCAACAAATATAAATCTATCTAAAATGATTTAGATAGCCAAACCGGTAATACACAAAATGATATTAGAGGACAAGTGTAGGTTCTTTCGAACAAATCTTTAAATACCTAAAATGATTTAGGTTGTCAAAATAAAATATTTAATTAACATAAAAGATGATAAGTCTTATCTTTGAACTTTGAATGAGCGTCATCATCTATCCTTCGCTTTAAGGGTTGGTTGAAAAGATCAATATTAATACGATCATACAAATATTTTGGTGAAAACCCGGAATCCATTTCAATTAGATTTTATTCTGAATCTCGTAGGTACGTGTAATTTGTTTTTATAGTTATAATATATCAATTTGATGATGTTTATATTTATGTTATCCCATTCAATCATGTCAGTTTTAAGATTTAGTTTCATTATAATCTCATAAGTATGTGGAATTTTGTTTTTATAATTCTAATAGATTTTTTTCCGTTCTAATCTCGTAGGTTTGTGCAATTTGTTTTTATAGTTCTAGTAATTTGTTTTCATAGTACTAGTAGATCAATTCTAAAAGGTTACATGTAGTATATATCTTCAAATATATTGAATTCTTAGATCTTATAAACTCTAAAATAATTCATTAGGGAACCATAAACTAGAAAATCAAAATGAATCTTTGGACAAAATAATGTCTTTAATATCATATATATTTTATGTTCAGTGTTTTATAATTTTAATTTTCGTTTAAGTGCTTTACCAGTAATGTGTTTATAAAAAAAATCAAATTCTAAAGAGCATATACATTAATGGAAGTCTCAGCAAAATCTATATGTGATGCTAAGACTAAGAAAAAGCAATTGATGTTTCTTTTTAAAATTGATTAAATTATTCATATTAATATTTATTTAATATTTAAAAATAAAAACTTATCTGAATAATAAAAACTTCAGCTCAATATAAGATGGTACACAAGTAATAACATGAATTTTAAAGAAGATACCGCTTCGGTTATGTAGGTTTGATCATGCGCTCTGGAGTTGTGTCTCTCCTGGACAAATGTCCTAACGGTAACTCTTGTTTATGTTTCATAATTATTAAGATGATTGAGAACCGTTGGAGCTTCTACCTTAATTCTTCATGCATGTATTAGCTGCAGGAGACTCATTGAAACGCAAGAATATTGAAGAAAAGAGACAGCTTGTTCATGAACTGTGCATTGATTCGGATTCAGCCTTTGAAACCTTGAAGAAGTGGGATCGCGAGGAACTTGTACAAGTCTTGTGTGCAGAGTCAGGAGAGAAAGGAAACAACAGTAAGTGGAGCAAGGATCAGATCATCAACAAGCTCTTGAAAGTTGTAACAGAGAAGAAAGATTCATCAACAACAACTGAGTGGAACTCAAAAAGACAGAGGAGTAACGTTAAAACCAAAGGTAACGTACAAACAAGTAGCATTCCTCTGTTTACTCAATGCTAACCTGAAAATAGAAAATGATTCAGACAAAGCTACTTCCAACTGTAAGAACCTAGCTTGTCAAGCTGTGCTGAGACGGGAGGACATGTTCTGCAAAAGATGTTCCTGTTGGATCTGCGGTAATTACGATGGCAACAAGGATCCTAGTCTGTGGCTAACCTGCGACTCTAATCCTCCATTTTCGTGTGGCTTCTCATGCCATCTTGATTGCGCATTAAAGAGTGACAAGTCTGGTATCAAGGAAGATGAGCCAAGTCATGATGCTGATGGATGCTTCTACTGTGTTTCTTGTGGCAAAAGAAACAGCTTGCTTGAGTGAGAATCTTTTTTATTTATTTCAGTTTATACAAATCTTGGATGGATATTTTTATTCTCTCTTTCTTTTTCTTTGTCAGATGTTGGAAGAAGCAACTGTTGATCGCTACGGAAACCATGAGCGTAGAGGTACTTTGTTCCCGTCTTGTCTTGGCTCAGAAGCTTCTTAAGGGCACGGAGAAGTACACAAAGCTGTCTGAAACAGTTGAGGAAGCTGTCAAGTGTTTAGAAACTGAACTGTGTGGTTCTCTTACTGATCTTTCATCAACCAATCGTAGAGGAAACGTAAACAGACTTGCCTCAGCGCCAAAAGTGAAGGCTCTTTGCTCTTCCGCTTTGGAATCACTCCTTGATGATCCATTGCCTGTTGAGATGCAAGGTAACACTAGTTAGTGATCATCAAGATGTATAATAGTACTTCTTTGTTTCTTGATTCATTATCATCTATCTACACAGGATCGACCAAGATAAGGTTTGAGGATGTTGATGCGACTTCACTCACTCTGATTCTTGGTGGTTCAGAAGAAGAAACGTCCTCACCGGGTAACTTCATTCATTACCGTGTATTGCATCGTAAAGGCTCAGAGAAAGATTACACAGAGACTTGTGCATTAATGTCTCCAGAGACAAGGTTTGTTGTCTCTGGACTAACTCCAGATACAGAGTATTGCTTCAAAGTTTTTTCCTTTAGAGGCATCAAAGAAACGAGCGTAGAAGAAACCAAAGTCTCTACAAAAACATCTCAAGAAGAAGAAGACGAACCAACTTCAGGTACACAAGAAAAACAGTTGGCCTTAAAAGAAACTGTTCTGGAGGAGGTTGTCAGTGTCAGCAACGGTAAGAGTTTTGAGTTGGAGGATTGCGTGAGGGTTTTAAGACAGCTTGAGTTGTCAGGTTATGTTGAAACAAATTTCAGACTGAAGTTTCTGACTTGGTATGGCTTACACGCCAATGCTGATAAGAAAAACCTTGTGAAGGCACTCGTTAATGAGATGGATAAACATCCAAGGGCTTTGGCTGAGCAGCTCATTCAAACATTCTCTAATCTAATTTAGAGAAAGCATTCTGCGGTTGGTGGTTGCAATGCTTCTGCTGTATGAAGACGCGCCATTGATTGCAAGAGATTTTATTTTCTTTAACTTTATGTTTATGTTTTTGCACCATATTTGCAACTTTTATTAGAACATATTTCAAGGATCAACAGAGTTTGATGATGGGTTGATTTGAAAAATAAAACAGAGATTTCAATGGAACCTTATATACAAAAACAAAATATATAAACACCAATGATCAACTATATACATGGAAGTGTGCATGAGGCGATCCCTAATAGGCTAGTATGAGATAAACACACTAAATTCGTCCATGAATAAGGTTTTAACACCAACGAACCATGGTGAATTGATTTTGAGAGAATTGCCTAATAATGAATTAGAGAATCTCCTTCAAAATATGTTTTTCTTTTAATTTTATACATTTTGCATATAATACATTTAAAATTATATTATTTATATTACAGAAACGAAATATGTTTAAAATAACTAATAGTTACATGTTGTGCTTAAGAAAATATACTTTAACATATATAATTTTAGTATTTTACAAGATTTATAAGTAAAACACTGTTTTTTAAAATAATATAGCCCTATTGTTTTAATAAATTTTATACATAGTAATATGATATTAATTTTATTGATATAGGATATTTTTTGGGTGTTATGATATTAAGTTTTATTTTTTAAAAATAAGACTTCAAAATATTAGACTGTTTTAATTTTTACAACATATATAGTTTGTTTGTTTGTGGTGCATTTCAAAAAGTTATTCTTTATTATCTATGACTTTATCTTTTGTAAAATTTGAAATATTATCATTTTCAGTTTGAATATTTATATTCAAAATTTTATATTTTGTCAAGAAAACTTTAGAAAATTACCCAACTATTTTTGGGTTTGGAACATTACATGAATTTTGATTTTTTTGTTACTACATTAATATATTATTTATAAAATTATTTTAATTTTTGGTTATATTTTTAAAAAATTTCTCAACCAAATTTTTATAATTAAAAAAATATATTTCAAATTTTATTTGTCATTAATATTTTAAATGAATTACTAAAATTTCATAGTTTGCTAAGAACATATTTTAAAATAGTTTATGAACTAAAGGTTATTATATACTTTTATATTTATGTATCTAAATATTTTTAAATAATATACTGCTGAGATTTTCAAAATAAATAAAAAGATAATATATAGTTGTAGATATAAAAGTTTAACCTATGTTAATACAATTATTTTGTACTAAAATAATATATAATTTACGAATTTTAACTCAATATAATGATGAATGATAATTTATTGAAGTGAAAAAATTTAACATATAATTTTTTAATTTACCTATTTAATATAGTTTTGTCATATTTAATTTATATAGCACTGCTATTTTATATAATACAAAATATAATTATAAATAGTAGAATAGAATTTTTTTTTTTCCTGTTTTATAATAAAATTTTAGTTAACATTCATTTATAATAATAATATATTAATAATTAAAAATTTTATTAATGTGTTATTTAAAAAAATTAAAGTAAGATTTTGTTAGATTCTTTCTTAACAGATTTTATTATAATTAAAAATAAATAAAATTTATAGGTGGTTTATTATTAATGTAAATTATTAATGTAAATAATCAAATATGTCATATTAACTAATTCTTTAAGTGGTCTTACTATGATTTGTTTTTAGTAGATAAAAATAGGACCCTAAATTAATAGATTAGATATTAAATTTAAGATGTTTCTGAAAATTGCATTAAAATCTATATAAACACTTTATTTAAAAACTAAGATTGAATAATCGACAAAGAATATAAAACTACCAAACTATTTAGCAAGTCAAACAGTTAATACATAAATTAATATTATATGACCAATATAGGCACTTTCCCAAAAATATAAAACTACCTAAAATGATTTAGGTAGTGAAATGAAAATACATACTTAACATGAGCAAATAAATTCTCTTATCTTTGAGTGATGCATCATCGTCTGTCTTTTTAGAGTTTTAAGGGGCGTTAGTAATTCTTATATTAATATGAATCCTATGTTTATGTTAGTGAAAACCAGCACATATAAATGAAAAACTTTTGACATCAAGTTTGATACCATGTGCATTTAGGCTATTTCATTCGATCTTACCAGTGGTTATATATTTTCTACCGAATCGCGAAGCTATCTGCAATTTTTTATAGTTATAATAGATCAGTTTGATGTCGTGTGGATTTATGCTAATCCATTCAATCGTTTATGTGATTAGATTTTATTTCGTTCTAATCTTTTAGGAACATGCAACTTGTTTTTGTAATTGTGGTACGAGAGTATAAAAGAATAAAAATAACTAATTTGATGAAACGGATTATCGTAAATCCTCACAACACCAAACTTACCTATTACAACTACAAAAACAAATTTCACATACCTACAAAATTTAGAATAACATTTAATCACTAATAAGTTTGAATGGAATAGTATACACACTAGAGAAAACTAGATCTCAAAAATTTATAATTTGTATATTCTGATTTTCCACATAAATAAACCTAAGAACCATATTTATATATAAAACTTACCACAACCCCTTAAAATCCTAAAAGGACAGACGAGACATGACATTCAAAGATAAGATTATTGTTCTATTTATGTCAAGTATATATTTTTAGTTTGACTACCTATATCGTTTTAGGTAGTTTTATATATTTTGGAAAGATATTATATTGTTCCTCTAATAATAATTTAATTACTACCAGTATGACTAGTTATCATATTTTAATAGTTTTATTGTTTTTTAAAAAAACATTTTTATTTGCCTTCTGATATCAACTCATGAAAAATTAATAGTTACTAAATTTTGATTTTAAATTTAAATTTAAATTTATAAAACATATTTAAAAACATTCATTTTAAAATATATATTATATTTTTGGTGGTCATTGTATACTTTACTTTCTCTTATTAAGAGTATTAAATTTTAAATGTTTCTGAAAATTGCATTACAATCTAAATAAACACTTTAATTAAAACTTAAGATTGAGTAATCGACAAAGAATATGAAACTACCAAAAATATTTAGCAAGTCAAACAGTTAATACATTAATTTATATTAGAGGACCAATATAGGCTCTTTCCAACAAATGTAAAAATACATAAAATGATTTAGTTCGTGAAATAAAAATACATACTTAACATGAAGAGATCATTTGTCTAATCTTTGAATGAAACATCATCGTCTTTCTTTCTAGGGTTATAAGGGAATTTTGAAATTTTTATATTAATATGGCTCCTAAGTTTACTTTAGTGAAATCCGGAACATAGACAAAAAAAATTTTGACATCCAGTTTGGTGTCGTGTATATTTAAACTATTCCATTCAATCGTATCAGTGATTATCTTTTTCTACCAAATCTCGTAGTTATCTGCAATTTTTTGTATATTTATCAAAGATCAGTTTGATGTCGTGTGGATTTACGCTATTCCATTCAATTGATTTAGTGATTAGATTTTACTTCGTTATAATCTCATAGGAACATGCAATTCGTTTATAATTGCAGTACGAGAGGATAACAGAATAAAATATAATAACTAATTTGATGAAATAAAATATTGTAAATCCTCACAACATCAAACTTATCTATTACAACTATAAAAACAAATTGCACGTACCTACGAGATTTGGAATAAAATTTAATCACTGATAAGTTTTAATGGAATAGTGTATATCTACACTAGAGCAAACTGGATTTCAAAAAAATTCATATGTATTTGCTGAACCTTAGATCCATATTTATATAAAACTTACCACAGCACCTTAAAACCCTAAAAGGACATATGAGACATGTCATTCAAAGATAAGACTATTGAACTCTTTATGTTAAGTATATATTTTTAGTTTGACTACATATATCGTTTTAGGTAGTTTTATATATTTTTGAAAAGATATTATACTGGTCCTCTAATACCAATTTATGTATTAACAATATGACTAACTATAATTTTTGGTTAGTTTAATATATTTAAAAAAATATTTTTAAATGTTACTAACTTTTCATTTTAAATGTTATTGAAAAATTATATAACATATTTAAAAACCTCATTTTTAAATATATATTTTTTTTTTGATGGTCACTGTTTACTTTACTTTCTTTACATAATAGTACTAAATTTAAAATGTTTCTGAAAATTACTTTAAAATCTAAATAAACACTTAATTTAAAAACTAATATTGAATAATCGACAAATAATATAAAACTACCAAACTATTTAGCAAGTCAGACATTTAATACATAAATGATATTATAGGACCAATATAGGCTCTTTCCGAGAAATATAAAACTACCTAAAATGATTTAGGTAGTGAAATGAAAATACGTGCTTAACATGAGGATAGAAAATGTCTTATCTTTGAGTGATGCATCATCGTCTGTCTTTGTAGGGGTTTAACAGGCGTTAGTAATTTTATATTAATATGAATCTTAGGTTTATTTTAGTGAAAACCAGCACATATAAACGGAAAAAAATTGCCATCAAGTTTGGTGTCGAATGTATTTAAGCTATTCCATTCAGTCGTATCAGTGATTATATTTTTACCAAATTGCGTAGCTATTTTCATTTTTATAGTTACAATAGATCATTTTGATTTCATGTGGATTTACGCTAATTGTTTCAGACTTTCAGTGATTAGATTTTATTTGGTTCTGATCTCATAGGAACATGCCATTGTTTTTATAGTTGCAGTACGAAAGTATAACCGAATAAAATATAATAACTAATTTGATGAAACAGAATATCATAAATCCTCACAACATCAAATTTATTTATTAAAACTATAAAAATAAATTGCATGTACCTATGAGATTTCGAATAAATTATAATCACAGATAAGTTTTAATGGAATAACGTATATATACACTAGAGCAAACTGAATCTTAAAAATTATAATTTGTATGTGCTGACTTTTCACGTAAATAAACCTAAGATCCATATTTACATAAAACTTACAACAGCCCCCTAAAATCCTAAGAGGAAAGACGAAACATGTCATTCAAAAATAAGACTATTGATCTCTTTATGTTAAGTATATATTTCTAGTTTGACTACCTATATCGTTTAGGTAGTCTTATGTTTTTGGAAATATATTATATTGGTCTTTTGATATTAATTTATTTATTACCAGTGTGTTAGGTATAACGTTTTGGTAGTTTTTTATTTTTGTAAAAAACATTTTTCTTATTCTTCTGATGTAAATTCATGAAAAATTAATAGTTACTAACCTTTCATTTTAAATGTTATTGGACATTTATATATTATATTTAATAAATTCATTTTAAAATATATCTTATATTCTTAATGGTCACTGTATACTTTACTTTCTCTTATTAAGAGTATATATTAAATTTAAAATGTTTTGAAAATTGAATTAAAATCTAAACAAACAATATAAAACTATCAAAACTATTTAGCAAGTAAAAGGGTGAATACATGCAATTTGTTTTTATAATTGCGGTACAAGAGTATAACAGAATAAAATATAATAACTAATTTGCTGAAACGGAATATCGTAAATCCTCACAACATCAAACTTACCTATTACAACTATAAAACCAAATTTCACATACCTACAAGATTTGGAATAAAATTTAGTCACTAATAAGTTTGAATGAAATAGTGTATATCTACACTAGAGAAAACTAGATCTAAAAAAATTATAATTTGTATATTCTGATTTTCCACATAAATAAACGTAAGAACCATATTTATATAAAACTTACCACAACCCCTTAAAATCCTAAAAGGAAAGACGAGACATGTCATTCAAAGATAAGATTATTGATCTCTTTATGTTAAGTATATATTTTTAGTTTGACTACGTATATCGTTTTAGGTAGATTTATATATTTTGGAAAGATATTATACTGGTCCTCTAATAATAATTTAATTACTACCAGTATGACTAGTTATAATATTTTGATAGCTTTATTGTTTTTTTCAAAAACATTTTTATTGGTATTCTGATATTAATTCATGAAATTTAATAGTTACTAACTTTTCATTTTAAATTTTATTGAAAATTTATAAACATATTTAAAAACATTCATTTTAAAATATATATTATATTTTTGGTGGTCTCTGTATACTTTACTTTCTCTTATTAAGAGTACTAAACTTTAAATGTTTCTGAAAATTGCATTAAAATCTAAATAAAACCTAAGATTGAGTAATCGACAAAGAATATGAAACTACCAAAAATATTTAGCAAGTCAAACAGTTAATACATTAATTTATATTAGAGGACCAATGTAGGCTCTTTCCAACAAATGTAAAAATACATAAAATGATTTAGTTAGTGAAATAAAAATACATACTTAACATGAAGAGATCATTTGTCTAATCTTTGAATGAAACATCATCGTCTTTCTTTCTAGGGTTATAAGGGAATTTTGAAATTTTTATATTAATATGGCTCCTAAGTTTACTTTAGTGAAATCCGGAACATAGACAAAAAAAGTTTTGACATCCAGTTTGGTGTCGTGTATATTTAAACTATTCCATTCAATCGTATCAGTGATTATCTTTTTCTACCAAATCTCGTAGTTATCTGCAATTTTTTGTATATTTATAAAAGATCAGTTTGATGTCGTGTGGATTTATGCTATTCCATTCAATTGATTTAGTGATTAGATTTTACTTCATTATAATCTCATAGGAACATGCAATTCGTTTATAATTGCAGTACGAGAGGATAACAGAATAAAATATAATAACTAATTTGATGAAATGAAATATCGTAAATCCTCACAACATCAAACTTATCTATTACAACTATAAAAACAAATTGCACGTACCTACGAGATTTGGAATAAAATTTAATCACTGATAAGTTTTAATCGAATAGTGTATATCTACACTAGAGCAAACTGGATCTCAAAAAAATTCATATGTATTTGCTGAACCTTAGATCCATATTTATATAAAACTTACCACAGCACCTTAAAACCCTAAAAGGACATATGAGACATGTCATTCAAAGATAAGACTATTGAACTCTTTATGTTAAGTATATATTTTTAGTTTGACTACATATATCGTTTTAGGTAGTTTTATATATTTTTGAAAAGATATTATACTGGTCCTCTAATACCAATTTATGTATTAACAATATGACTAACTATAATTTTTTGGTAGTTTTATATATTTAAAAAATATTTTTAAATGTTGCTAACTTTTCATTTTAAATGTTATTGAAAATTTATATAACATATTTAAAAACCTCATTTTTAAATATATATTATTTTTTTGATGGTCACTGTTTACTTTACTTTCTTTTAATAATAGTAGTAAATTTAAAATGTTTCTGAAAATTACTTTAAAATCTAAATAAACACTTAATTTAAAAACTAATATTGAATAATCGACAAAGAATATAAAACTACCAAACTATTTAGCAAGTCAGACATTTAATACATAAATGATATTATAGGACCAATATAGGCTCTTTCCAAGAAATATAAAACTACCTAAAATGATTTAGGTAGTGAAATGAAAATACGTGCTTAACATGAGGATATAAAATGTCTTATCTTTGAGTGATGCATCATCGTCTGTCTTTGTAGGGGTTTAACAGGCGTTAGTAATTTTATATTAATATGGATTTTAGGTTTATTTTAGTGAAAACCAGCACATATAAACGGAAAAAAATTGCCATCAAGTTTGGTGTCAAATGTATTTAAGCTATTCCATTCAGTCGTATCAGTGATTATATTTTTACCAAATTGCGTAGCTATTTGCATTTTTTATAGTTATAATAGATCATTTTGATTTCATGTGGATTTACGCTAATTGTTTCAGACTTTCAGTGATTAGATTTTATTTTGTTCTGATCTCACAGGAACATGCCATTGTTTTTATAGTTGCAGTACGAAAGTATAACCGAATAAAATATAATAACTAATTTGATGAAACAGAATATCATAAATCCTCACAACATCAAATTTATTTATTAAAACTATAAAAATAAATTGCATGTACCTATGAGATTTCGAATAAATTATAATCACAGATAAGTTTTAATGGAATAACGTATATCTACACTAGAGCAAACTGAATCTTAAAAATTATAATTTGTATGTGCTGACTTTTCACGTAAATAAACCTAAGATCCATATTTACATAAAACTTAAAACAGCCCCCTAAAATCCTAAGAGGAAAGACGAAACATGTCATTCAAAAATAAGACTATTGATCTCTTTATGTTAAGTATATATTTCTAGTTTGACTACCTATATCGTTTTAGGTAGTCTTATGTTTTTGGAAAGATATTATATTGGTCCTTTGATATCAATTTATTTATTACCAGTGTGTTAGGTATAAAGTTTTGGTAGTTTTTTATTTTTGTAAAAAACATTTTTCTTATTCTTCTGATGTAAATTCATGAAAAATTAATAGTTACTAACCTTTCATTTTAAATGTTATTGGACATTTATATATTATATTTAATAAATTCATTTTAAAATATATCTTATATTCTTAATGGTCACTGTATACTTTACTTTCTCTTATTAAGAGTATATATTAAATTTAAAATGTTTTGAAAATTGAATTAAAATCTAAACAAACAATATAAAACTATCAAAACTATTTAGCAAGTAAAAGGGTGAATACATAAAAATTTATTATAGGACCAGTATAGGCTCTTTCCGACAAATATAAAAATACATCAAATGATTTAGTTAGTGAAATGAAAATACATACTTAACATGAGGAGATCAAATGACTTATCTTTGAATGATACATCATCGTCTGTCTTTCTAGGGTTTTAAGGGGTGTTTGAAAATTTTATACTAATATGAATCCTAGGTTTATTTTATTGAAAACTAGCACATATAGATTAAAAAGTTTTCAAATTAAGTTCGGTGCCGTGTATAATTAAGCTATACATTCAATCGTATCAGTGTTTATATTTTTACTGAATCGCGTAGTTATCTGCAATTTTTATAGTTATTATAGATCCATTCGTGTGGAGTTACGTATTCCATTATATTTTATTCCGTTCTAATCTCATAGGAACATGCAATTGTTTTCATAGTAGAAGTAAGAGAGTATAACAGAATAAAATATAATAACTAAGTTATTGAAATGAAATATCATAAATCCTCACAACACAAACTTATCTATTACAACTATAAATACAAATTGCGTGTACCTATGAGATTCAGATTGAAATTTAATCACTGATAATTTTGAATGAATAGTGTATATCTACGCTAGAGCAAACTGGATCTCAAAAAAAATCATTTGTATGTGCTGATTTTTCACGTAAATAAACCTAAGATCCATATTTATTACAGCTTACCACAGCCCCTTAAAACCTTAAAGGAGAGACGAGACATGTCATTCAAAGATAAGACTATTGATCTCCTTATGTTAAGTATATATTTTTAGTTTGACTACTTATATCGTTTTAGGTAGTTTTATATTTTTTGGAAAGATAATATGCTAGTTCTCTAATATCAATTTATGTATTACCAGTATGACTAGTAATAACGTTTTGGTAGTTTTATATTTTTTTTAGAAAACATTTTTATTGGTCTTCTGATATCAATTTGTGAAAAATAATATTTACTAACTTTTCATTATAAATGTTGTTGAAAATTTATATAACATATTTAAAACATTCATTTTAAAATTTATATATTATATTTTTGATGGTCATTGTATACTTTACTTTCTATTAATGAGTATTAAATTTTAACTGTTTTTAAAAATTGCATTAAAATCTAAATAAACACTTAATTTAAAAAACTAAGATTGAATAACCGGAAAAGTATATAAAACTACCAAAACTATTTAGCAAGTCAAATTCTTATTAGATAAATTTATATTAGAGGAACAGTGTAGGCTCTTTCCGCCAAATATAAAACTAAATAAACGATTTAGTTAACATGAGGAGATCAATTGTCTTATCTTTGAATGACACATTATCGACTGTCTTTCTAGGGTTTTAAGGGGCGTTCTCAATTTTTATATTAACATGGATCCTAGGGTTCTTTTTAGTAAAAACTGGGCACTTATAAATGAAAAACTTTTGACATCCAGTCAATAGTATCAATGATTTTTTTTTTTTACCGAATCGCATAGTTATAAGAAATTTATTTCATAGTTCTAATAGATCAGTTTGATTTTGTATGGATTTACACAATTCCATTTAATCGTTTCAGTGATTAGATTTTGTTTTGTATTAATCCATAGGAACATGCAATTTGTTTTCATAGTTGTAGTATGAGAGTATAACAGAATAAAATATAATAATTAATTAGATTAAATGGAATATTGTAAATTCTCACAACATCAAACTTATCTATTAAAGCTATAAAAACAAATTGTACGTACCTACGAGATTGAGAATAAAATTTAATCACTGGTAAGTTTGAACGGAATAGCGTATATCTACTATGATTCTTGGTTCAGAAGAAGAAACTTCCTCGCCGGGAAACATCACCCATTACCGTGTATGGCATCGTAAGGGCTCAGAGAAAGATTACACAGAGGATATGACTAGTGCATTGCCGCTCCACACCCAAGGTTTGTTGTCTCTGGACTAACTCCAGCTACAGAGTATTACTTCAGAGTTGTTTCCTTTAGAGGCATCAAAGAAACGAGCGTAGAAGAAACCAAAGTCTCTACAAAAACATCTCAAGAAGAAGAAGAACCAACTTCAAGTATAAAAGAAAAAACAGTTGGCCTTAAAAGAAACTGTTCCGGAGAAGGCTGTCAGTGTCTGCAACGGTAAGAGTTCATCGAATCGCCGTTTTGAGTTTGAGGACTGCGTGGGGGTTTTATGAAAGCTTGAGTTGTAAGGTTATGTCGATACGGATTTCAGACTGAACTTTCTGACTTGGTATGGCTTACACGCCAATGCTGATAAGAAAAACCTTGTGAAGGCACTCGTTAATGAGCTGAACAACGATACAATAGCTCTGGATAAGCAGCTCATTCACACATTCTCTGATCTCATATGATCATATCGAAATGTATTATGCCATAGGTGGTTGTAATGTCTGCTGGATCATTTTCTTCTTGTTTTTATTTTTGTTTAGTTTTTGCGTTCAACTTTTTGTTTAGTTTTCGCATCGCATTTTGAACTTTTAACCAAACATATTATGGAACAACAGAGTATGATGATTGTTTGATTTGCAAAAACAGAGTACTCTGTATGCAACTCGGCGTGCTTGCGTTGCAAGATAAGGGTAACCGGAGTCTCAAATCAACATTCTTGAAAAATTCTAACACAAAGTAAGTGAACTAAACCTTCAGATACAAACACAAAGTAAGTGATCTACCCGACCAAACTAGGTTCGAGCTATCCATGATTGGTCTAATAACAAGGGGGACAAAACCATAAACCATAAGAATTTTTTTTACTCAAACGTACATGTAACTTTAATGTACTATAAAGTATAAACAGATGTCAATAGTATGTTTAAGGGCCAGACCATCCCATAAAATGTTAAACGATAACCCAGGCCACCCACATACTGTGAGATGGGAACAAAACTTGCAGCTTAAAACCTGAAATAACTTCTTTTTAAAAAAAAAAAAACTGAAATAACTTACGCGAACCAAATCAATATTTTTGCCAGGGATGTTCAACCCGATAAAACTGAACCGAAATAAAGAAAGTGGTTTGGATTTTGTAGTATCGAATGTACCAAATGAATGTCATTTTTAAGAAATCACAGTATATGGATATTGTTTGTTATATAATACGATTAAACCAAATAAACCGATCAATTAAAATATAGTGGTATAATTATATGTAAATTATATAATATAATTAATAATATATAATATATTTTATTGATATGATCCTCATACTTAAATGTTGATTTTAGTAATTTATTATTTTATCTTAAGTTAAAAGTTATTTTTAACAAAATCAAACAAAACATAATTTTATTTTTTGTAGATAAATATATGTGCTAATATTTCTTTATTTAATAGTATTATGGATAACTAATATTTCTTATTTTTATTCTTTAAAACTATTACTATTATTAATTTAATATGTTTACTAATTATTTAAATAGTAAAAATAGCCTATTTAGAAACTGAAATATTGTTTTGGTATATTAAAGTCGATATCTAATCATATTAAGTAAAATTTACAAAATATTATAAAAGATAAATATATTTATGGTTTTTGTTATAAAACTGAATAAACCGACAGTATATAAACCGAACAAAACCAAAGTAGATATAGTTTTAATATGGTAGTTATTTTTTATAAACCAAAATACCAAAAAACTGGGGAAAAAAAAAACTGAATTGAAACCGAACCCATATACTTACTTGCTAAAAAATATAAGTAGTGTTGAAAAATGAAACGTTCAGATTTCATAAAGTGTGTTAACATAATACTAAACGTATCTATTGGTCACATAGAAAGAAAAAAAAAACAAATAAGCAAGATCAAGAGAAATTTGATCCTATAATCCAACAAAAAAATATAATTAATCAATTGATCATATCAATTTAGTGAATAAAATTCACTCTATATAATGTGTACTAATTTCCATTATGTCCACGTCCATAAGCATTTGTGGTGTTTATATTTTATTTTATTTTCTCTTTTTCTTTTTTTTTTCCTTTGTAAAATTTTTTCACTTCTAATCTTAATTACCTTCACTTTTTTTTGACGAAAACCTTCACTTTTATTAGAAACAATTATTCAGTTTTATACCTATAAACATACATTTTCTTATATAATTTTTTTTAAAAAAAATTAATACACATACTTTTACTAGTGTTTAGTGGCCTCTCGCACTGTCTCATTTCCTTTCCATAAAAGAGATAACCTTCGTCGAGCCTCCTTACCGTGCTGCTCCTTGCCTCCAACTAGCTGTAAATTTGAACCAACACTGCTCTCTACCACTCAGTTGCCTCCGTCCAGACGTTGATGCTCTTGTCCCAACGCCTCAATATCAAAATGACGGAGAAATACAGACCTTAGTTCTAAGAAGGGCGTCCAAGTATGGGATTTGGGATGAGCCCACTAAGCCTAAAAGCTAACCAGAACCATCTCAGGCCATATGTTCCACGTCCCAATTTGGGGTGGGTGGGGGCGTGGGGGTGGGGAGGTGGAGCTTGGTCGTTTTGACATTCTTGCTAAAAAAATTTGATGGGTTCTGCGGGAATTTTACCGAAACTGATATTATTTCAATGTTATATCTCTCTTTCTTGAAGAGCAATTTAGTATCCAATTTGTCGGTGGATTCATTGGAATCATTATTACCGTCACCGCCATTTTCACCACCACTATCTGTTTTCTCTATGAGAAGTGTTTTACCTTCATTCCAAAAACGAAGGAGTCCATCCAAGTCTATTAATTTGCTATCTTGGGCATCGGTCCGTATGCAATAGAGTTCATTTCGGCGAATTTTGAAGTGCAGATTGGGTTTCAATGTCTCGATTTAATGTGACTATATATTTTCAACTTTCTGACACTTTTGTGAATCTTATCTTGACGCATTTTAGCCTAGCTCTGAATCCGTTGTCTTTCTATTTTAGAGATTTTTCTACCACTATCATTTATGTTTTATGTTCTTATATTTGTAACGCTTTGATGAATTCTCCTTGTAGTCTGAATGTTTGAGGTTAATAACGTTGTTGTGTTACAAAAAAAAGAATACAAAACCTCTTTTGTGTAATTAAACAATATCAAACCAAATATAAAGTAATTTATAAAAATTATATTAGTTATGTGAATTGGTATGTTCGAAAAAGCGGCCGGAGAACCTGATTACCCGGTGGTAAAATCTTATTTGGTGGTGTTTGCCGTGAGTTTATTTTATTCGGCCAAAAATCAGAGTTGGTGTTACATAAGTTCAAATCGACACATAAATCATGAATCTATCATATTTTCACTAATAACAAAGAATATAAGTTGAAATATGAAAGAATCACTTCAAAATGAAATAATCTGCTGAAAATAGTCAAAGCGGCCACAAAGACTTACGGTTACAAACGTCATTTTAGTTGAGAAAGAAGAATGAGAGATTACTGTTTTGCCCTCCATTAAAAAAATACAAGATATATGGGGCTTTGAACCCAAAACCTAGAGTATTTACATACTAACCATTAGACTGCCACAAAACATTGGTTTAACTCATAAACTATATTATATATATATATATATATATATATCTGTAAATTCGATATAACTTTTAAAAAAATCTCTGAGTACTTCTTGACTTTTTCGAATTTTTGTTAATTCGCTAGGTCCGGATCAATCGCACGCGTTCTTGCTAACGAGTTTTCGAATATTGGTATAGATATGCTCTTGTAATTTAATTGATTTTTAGTTTATTAACAAAACCAGATAAAATTAATTTATTATAATTTTGTCATTTATAGTTATGTACATGAGTACTTGTATTAAAGAATAGATATATATATATTATATATTCTGCTCTTATAATGTTAGTCTATTTAAAATTCCTCGAGTATATTGGAGACCAACATATTTAATTAAACACAATCAATTGTAGCTACAATCTCCAGTCCAGCACAGGTTACATCACAATAGTTATCACTCTGATCTAGACTCTACCTGTGAAGACTGTGGAAACGCCGAACGTGAAAGGAGTCAAGGACACGCATGGTCTCCGCCCAATAATGCTAAACGGATTAGGCAAGGAAAAAAAGAAGAAAAAAAAAAAGCTACACAGCAAAAGAAACAATCCAAATGGGTATTATCATAATTATGGTTAAAGTATGGTGAACGTGAAAGTGATGATGAAGCAAGTTTACCATCAAACTTATAATTATTATTTTATTAATTCATTGAATTATTAACAGACATTCGTTCTTGGCATTTCAAGGGTTAGATTTTGGTGGCCAAATAAATCTGAGGGAGAAGATTTCCAAATTCCAAACCAACCCATTTTCACCACAAATCTAGCTGAAGCGGAATCATTTCTTTGTAATTTAAAAAAAAAAACCTTTGTAACTACTCCCATTGTTTCATTTTAGTTGTCGTTTTAGATTTGAACACACAAATTAAAAAAAAATATTTAGTTTTGCATTTTTCCAAAATAAAAACACAATTATCAATACACTTAACCACATTTCAACCAATAAAAATAGATTAAAATAAAAAATTAATAAATTTTGCATTGAAACTATAAAACGACACTTATTTTGAAACAAAAATTTTACTCTACAACGACAATTAATCTGTAACGGAGGGAGTATATCATTTCTATGAAATTAAAATCTCATAATAAGTGCACTACTTTTTGTAGCGTTGTTTCACCATCTCGTGAGTTTATATGCAAGGAATGCCAACTTTATTGCATGCATGCGTATACTTCGGTAACAGTAAAACTCTTTTTCACTATCTGGTCTTGTTTTGGGGGACCATTTCTTCGTCCAATTATATACTAATACAAACTTTATTGGTCAAACTCGAACCTCTAAAAATTTTAATTTTAGCATTAGTCAATTATGTTTTTCTCCATAAAGTAAATAAATCTAACTCGGGTAACTAAAATTAAGTAACATTACTCGTTTCAGCTTTTTACAAAAAAGGTGAATTTAAAATAAAATTTTGAGAAATTGCATTGAATTAAAGTATATAATAGCACTTATGTATCTTATTTTACAGAGTGATCAGTTTAACCAAATTTATCTGCAGTTGAATGGAGTGTTATTGTGATAGCATAAAATAAAACTAAATGAAAAAATTACTCCTTCCAATTTAAAATGAAGTATGTTCTGAAGTTTTCATACATATTACATTTTGATCATAATTTTTTTTATTAACTATTTTCATAACTTTTAACAATAAAAATATGATAAACACAATACAAATATGATAAACACAAAAATCACCAAAATTATATATATATATATATATATATATATATATATATATATAAATATATATATATATATACATATATATATAATTTTAAGGCTCAAAAAACTTATATATACATATGTGTATGTGTGTGAGTGTTTAAATTAATTTTTTATTATATTTTGAATGCATTTTGTTTTCTTAAATAATTACTTTAGTATTATGAATTATTTACTATCATCACTAACTTATCCCTTTTGTATCATATGGGGATTATCAAATCAAATTCAGTAATTTTTTAATTAAATTTTCTTAAAGATAAGACATCAGCATAAGTCACTTTCGTTTCTTAAGCAAACATCTATATTATTAAACAGGGTCATTCTTGACTTCTACCCAATTGATAAATGTTTAGTCAAACTAATTTTTACTATTGTTTTTTTTAACATTCTAGTTTGTGGTATATATTAGAAGGATTTATGATTTATCATAAAATAATTTACGATATCATGTGAATGAGATCAAAACATAAGAAAATGTCATGTGATTGTAGAATTAGTAAATAAAACTTTTAAATTTCCGAAAAATTAATGCACCACTCGTTGCACAAAATAAATCTACTAACCAAATGAACGGGGTGAAAATTCCATTAACCGTTGTCAACAGTTGGGGACATTACAATTTTACTCTATCATATACTGAATATTTGTTAGATAGTCATTAAATGATTCTTAACAACTAATATAAATAAGATAATTTGGTAAAAATTAATAATCATATTAAATGACTCATAATCCCTCTCTGTCATCTTACTATAAAATAAATTTGATATAGGTTTCGGTTACATACCGTAATTATTCATTTTGCATTTTTAACCATGTAGAATCAACATATACTATTGACATGACTATTTGTCTTGTACAGTGATATATAGTGTGTATGTAAAAGTTAAATAATTTGTGTACCATGATGCTTTTGAACGGGTGGATTGTGTTCTAGAAATAATATATCTAAAATTTTAAATAATAGTATAATGGAATCGAATATTGAATGCTACGCTGGAAATTATATCAATACAAAACAATTTTTTTTAAAAAAAATGTAAATCAAAAAATAACTCTGCGCTTAAACACAGATCAAATTCTAGTTAATATTATAGACACAACTGATCACTAATAATGTACTTATGTGGATTAATTTATTGATATAACAGTTTAGTCAACATCCCTTAAAACCAAACATTATCTCAGCTGGCAGTAAGTAAACTGTTACATTCACAAAGATCAATCATGTCCAAGTTAGTGACATGCGTCGCCTTCTAGATGTTTGAAGTCGATATGAGGCCGTAATATTAGCTATTTAATAATTAAGAACCCAACTAATATAATATTTATATTTATAGGCCAATAAACTTTGGACACTCAAATAATGAAGTAGAAGAGACAATCAGAAGAAGATGAAACATTCAGTTGAACTGAACATGTTTTGCTTCTTCTCTTGGTCTTTTTGACAACATATATCTTCTTCACTTGGTTTGGTAGTTAGTTAAATACACGAATATTAATATATTTAAAATAAAAGTTTGTGAATGAATATAGAATTGCGATGCCGATATAGCTCGACTGTCTTTTATAGATATGTAATGATAAATATCAAGATTAATATAATAAGAAGATATACACTAAAATGGAAACGATTGATGGAAAGTGGATCTTAAGCTTTTATGGTATTCCAGATTTGAAGACAGAGATAAATAATCTTCAATTGAACTCAAGAAGGTTGACCTTTTGTTCATTAAATTTATCTATTCTACGTACATATGCTTAATTCTGAACTTGTCCTCTATTTTATATAAAGTTTTGTAATAAGTGAAGATTCTTCTTTGCAGTTTAAGCAACTCGCCTTAAAATAAAACAAGACGCCAGATTATTATATCTGGGGAGTACTTAATAGTAAATAAAATTAGAAGTTCAAATAATTTATATGTTTACACGTTAAATATTTATTAGAACCATCATTTTCACAGCAAAATGGAATTATTAAATTGTAGTTTGTTTGCCTTTTGTTTTAAATATAGAGTATTTAGTATACATGATTATATGTTAGCATAATATTTTCAATAATTTTTTTTTTTTATCTTTTGCATATTTTTACAAGAAAAAGTAAAAGTAATTAAAAAGTTTCATGTTCCGAGAATCACCTCGGGAGAACTGAATCAACATAAACCATAACAAAAAGCATATTCCTAGCACCACGTGCTAATTTATCTGTCAATGTGTTTTGCGTCCTCGAGATATATTGGATAGAGAAGGTCTAGAAGAATTCCTTACATCGCAAAAACTTATCTATATGTGTAGTAAACGCCGATCGTTCTATTGATGTAGACATCATCTTCACCAGTTGAAAACAGTCTATTGCAAACATCACTTCTGAAATGTGTAGGGTCTTCATGCACTCCACCGTCCAGATCAACGCTTCACATTCTGCATGTAAAGATGATAGACTCCTGCGAATAGACATTACTCCCATCATAGCATCATTTGAACCTCGTTTTTTTGTAAAGCCAACCTTGTCTTGTGAATGAATCTTGTGCTTTCCAAGCTCCATCGATATAACACATATTTACCCCTTGTACATTAAGATTACCAAAACCCTTTGGATATTCACAAATTGAGGAGTCTTTGGTTTAAGATTCAAGCCACAAGACTTCTTCAATCTTTGAAGTGCGAAAATATCAAGGAGGCTCCTAGTCTTGTTTTTAAAAAATTTAACGTTCTGATTTTCTAAGTATTAAAATCCATATAAAATAATTTAATTCTGGTTTTTTTGTAACCGTCAAAAAAAAAAAGTCCATATTTGTAAAGAGAGAAGTAGGGGATATCCCAAAACCTAAGACCATATTTATGGGTAGTCTTTAAGTGGGGTTTTTAACCCAAAAGCACATTTAATTAAATCAAAAGTAAATAAAAAGGGGATTACCGATCCTTACTTTAGCATTTTGGTGACCGATTCTTAACGTGGTTTACAACCACGTGTCACCACGAAAGAGATGAATTTTGTTTTTTCATTTTTTTTCGTTTCATTTTTACACATATCCCAACAAATATCATTAATATGATAGATGTTCGAACTAGAATTCACGATAAACAAATGCATCAACAACTTAAAGCTGATTTGGTTGAACATATATAGCGTAAATTTGGACGTGATGAAAACAACAATTGAACTTGAATGTTTCTTTCAAATTATTTTTGTTTCTTTTATTAATCCTTGTTTTTATATTTTTATTTTAAAATATTGGACAATTCTCTTAAATAGCCCTTTTTAAGCCTTTGTCACAAAAATAGTATTCGAAAAATAAAATGACCAAAATAGCCTTTTTAAAATTTTGATTTTTTTTTTAAAAAAAAAACTCCGTCCCCAAATTCACCTTTTAACTCTAAATCATAAGTCTAGATTAGTTAACCCTAAGGGTATAAATGCATTTATATGCATTTTTAGCTTCTAATAAAACTTATTTTTTTCATTTTTTTCCTTAAGAACTATTTTTATGAAAAAAACTAAAAAAGATTATCTAAGGAAATTTCTCTAAAATCTATGTTTAAATGTTGTTTTTAATATGTTTAATTTAATAAATAAATTTAATCCTTACACAAAATAATGTTTTAAATTTTTTTTTTAAGAATCCTTAATTAAGAAACTCCCAATGGAACACCAAATCTATGAGTTTCTTAACTAAATTTTTAACTAACTTTTATTATTAAACAATTCATTAAGAAACTCAAGTGAGATATAGGGATAATTATGTTCTAAGAGCACATTAGATAATGTCCAGGTCTGAAGTGTCAAAGGATATTCAAAAAGTACACTTACTAATTCTTCCTCCACACCATACATTTGACACTGCATATCACACTTAATCCCACGAGAGTGAAGATTCTTTGCTACCGGTAAACTATCTGAAATCTACTGCCAAACAAAATATTTTAATTTGGGAAAATAGTTTACCTTCCAAGAATAAGCTGAATAATAGTTTAGTATTTGGTCCGATATCTTTTGCATTTGAAGATTAAGAAATAAGATGCTGGTAAAACAATATCAAACATATCATTTACTACATACATACACAAACTTAAACTTTAATAATCAAACACAGATCTAAACACGAATACTATCAAAACATAGTCCTTGGAACTCTGAATAAGTAATTTCAAGACATCGACATATATGTGTATATATATAAAGGAAATATAAACCTACGTAGATATAAAGAAGTTAAATAGTGATTAATTCTAGCAGTAATTCTTTAGGATTAGCGCTAACATAACTGACGAGTGTTTCGCCAGAAGAGATTTCGGTTTGGACTACCTAACAATAGTTTCACTTAATATAATTAAGCAAAATATGTTTGGCTTGACGTTTTACAATCTAAAGTGAGTTTTTAGAAGAATCCATTATATCTCTGTCAAAGTGGCATTGCTTTTTTTCTTTCTTTTTTTTTTTTTTGGTCAATTTTTTTTTTTTTGNTTTTTTTTTTTTTTTTTTTTTTTTTTGGTCAATTTTTTTTTTCTTGATTCATTAACTATTCAACAATATTCTGACCTCAATTATTTGACGTTTTCAAATACACCAATATAATAGCTAAACACAAATATAAATCTAAATGCTATAAAATCTATTGCACACTTTGTAGCAAAATAAGTTTAGTATAGTATCATACAATCATTTTGTCTCTATCCAAAATATATAACAATCGTTTTTTCTTAACGGAGACCCGTTAAATTGAAACACAGCGTTTCATATCATCACGAAAACGACACGAAATTCTTATAATCAATAAATATTTTAGTAATTTAAACCCTCAACTATTTTTAAATCGGATGAAAAACCTCTAACTAAAACTTTATGTTTTTAAACCCTCAACTATTAAACTTTTAATGCCTTTAACCCTCTGTAAACAAAGTCATTTTTTCTGAACATGAACCGTTAAATTGAAACACAAAGTTTCATGTAATCACATAAACCATTGTTGTATTTCTTGTTTATTCGTCATAATACATATATTAGAACGAATAAACGACGAAACGTTATTCATTGTATATCTTCGACTAACTGATTATTCATTGTAATTTCGACGTAACATTTACGAAGAATCATTTTTGTTGTAGTGACGAAGTAAACATCATTATCGTAACTTCCACATAATCTTATGAGTTATGCGGATAGTCGTAGATATTGTCATCCACTGCCATTTTGTTTTTCTGTGAATTTTTGGTATTTTTTTTGGTATGTTTCAACCTTATAAGAGATAACATATATACAAAATTATTGTCTTTGGCATGTGAGAAATTAACAACGAATTAACAATGATATTACTTTTACAATAAATATACAACATATATTAGTTGATATAGATCACATAAGAAACATGTTTTCATCTACCATCTCATATATAGTAGTTCATTCGTTGTAAATCAATCCATTGTAAATGCTTGTAAAATTACAAACGATTAATTTACGATATATTGTGAAGCCATTTTTTTTAATGAATTTTTGGTATTTTTTGCTTTGATTCAACCTTATAAGAGATAACATATATAAAAAGTTATTATCTTTAGTATCTGAGAAATTAACAAAGAATTAACAACAATATTATTTTTACAATAAATATACAACATATATTAGTTGGTATAGATCACATAAAAAATATGTTTTCATCTACCATCTCATATATAATTGTCCATTTGTCGTAAATCAATCTATCGAAAATGCTCGTAAAATGACAATCAATTTACAATAAAAATATTTTTTTGTAGGTGTACTTCAAATTTAAGACAAACTGTTTTTTTAACGTAAGTTTGTCGTAAATACATCTTTTATTTACAACAACTCATATTTGTGGTAACTAGTTATCGTTAGGGACATGTTTAAAATTATAAAATATCTAATATTTAAAAGCATAGATGAATCATGGTTTGTGACCTGGTGGTGATTAACTTGAGGGCAAAAAGCCCAATACGATGAAGCCACCAGGTTCGAGTCTGTCCACTGAGAAATTAACATTTTGGCATCACCAGGGACCGACACATGGCAACACGTGAGTAGTCTGGACCACTTCTGTGGGGCCAGAATATACTCATGTCTAATTCAAAAAAAAAAAAGCATANATCTATTCTATTAAAACAGAAGTCACCATTTCACTTCATGTGTGATTTTTTTTAAAATGGACCATCAATAATTTATTTCACGTATACATTTTTCACACTAAAATAAAACCATCGTTTATACAAACTTTTCCACGATGCAATTAAACCATACAACCGGTATGTATTATGAAATAACAATTGCTGATTAAACCATATATAACTGGTCGGTGTTATGAAATAACAATTGTTTATCAAACCAAACTCTCTAACAAATACATATTAACATATACATTCTTACGTATATGTTATATATATATTCTTCCAATAAAGTTGTAAAAACCGAGCAGTCCTGTGATTTATAACACAAACATTAGAAGTGACCAAGATATCATTATTCAGATCAAAATGCTATGATCTAGAGTTTTAGTTTAATTTTTCCACTTACACATTGAAATACATGTTCTAACTGATGATTCAACTTTGTTAATTGAAGCTCATAACCTGAAAAATAATCAAACATGTATGTTTTATTCAACATATCAAACCAATGAAAAACACAAATACATATTGTCATATATTTCTAATATATATCATCACCGATCCATCAACCTGTGCGGGTTCAAATAACAATATCTATAAAACAGATGTAACATTATTTTCGAAAACGTGATTCTGTTTCAACGACGTTAACAATGATTTCGGGTCCAAGATATTTTGTATACGATATTTTGTTGTAAATCAGATCCTTAGAACAATATTGTAACACTTGATTAAAAAAAAAAGATTTTACATCTGTTTATAAAAGGATATTGTTGAGGGTTTAAAAAAAAATATTCTAAATATATAGAACAAATAAAAGGATAACTACTAAACGTTGACAAACACTTGAGTGTTTAAAAAAGAATATTCTACAGATCCAATAAACAATATCGTAACACCTAAACTACAATATCATCTAATTTTGTAGTTATCTGAATTATAACTAACAATAAAATCTAGACTGCTAATATCCGTCATTTAATATAATGTAGTTAAAATATTATAAACGATTCTCTCTATATACCCTAGCAATTATATATATCTATAAATACCTTCACCTGCAATGCAATTAACCATCGTAACATTAACTCTATCGCCTACTTAGTCCATTCTCAAATGTCTATGATTAAGGCTTATTCGTTACTAAAAGAGATCAAACCTTACAAACAAGGATGGTGCATCCAAGTGAAGCTGGTTCATTCATGGAGACAGAAAACCAATTATGGTGGTGATACACTTGAGATGATTTTAGCAGATGAAACTGTAAGAGTATTTGCTATGTTTTTAACCCGATCAACTACTTTTGTGTACTAATTTTTTCCATCTGTTTTTTTTTCAGGGTGTAAAAATACATTGTTCAGCCAGGAAGAATCTCATACAACGTACACAAAGTAAGTTGCGTCTTGGTGAATGGCGACTGATAGACACGTTTACAGTGTCTCATGCAAGAGGACAATATCGGCCAACAGGCCATACCTACAAGATGTCTATCATTGATGACACTACTATCACACAAAGTACTTTTGAATGTGATGATGAATTCATGAATTTTCCCAGTTTTGAAGAGATTGGAAATGGAACTCTCAAAAATCACTTCCTAATTGGTTAGTTGTTTAATCACATTTTTAATTTTTCAGTAAATAAGAAGTACTAATATTAATGTTCTGTTTATTTACAGATGTAATTGGTCAAGTGACGAGTCTGCGTGACATCCAAACTGTCCAGGTTGCTGGCAATGATAAGAAGAAAGTTGAATTTCGCTTAATGGACATCAAGTGAGTTAATAAAACTTAGTAATCATTGAGAATACGATTTATATTCTTTTAAAATAGTAATGCAATATTTATTTTATAAACTTATTATTTCAGTGGTCAGAGCATAGCATGTTGTTTGTGGGGTAATTATGCAGAACAACTTGAAGAGCATCTCCAAAAAACGAATGATCCTAATATGGTGTGCATGATCCGGTTTGCTAAAATTGGGTTTTACAGAGGTTTTTAAAATTATATCCGAAAATATTATTATGTTGTACAATAATATTTATTTATAGTAATCATTATACATACTATTCTAATATTTCGAAAATATGTCATGCTTATGTTCCTTAGGAGATGTTCAGATAACAAATGCATTTGATGCATCCCTAATTCGGTTTAATCCTCAAATACCCGAAAGTCTTGCTTTAAAAAACAAGTAAGATTTGCAGATTATTTAAAACTAACTTCACATCCATTAAATTAATATATATATATATATATAATAACTAATATTTGTAATTTTCAGGATGCTAAATAACGATTTTTCTCTTGCTCTAACTGACCAAAAGAAAGACAAACGTGTGATTAAGGATCAAATAGATGATTGGAATGATGTGTCTATTAGATCTATCTCTGATATTCAAGTCGCATCTCAGGTTATATTCCTTTTAAAGAGATAAATATATTTGACAATCTTCTAATTTTAACAAATCTATAACATTTTCTTTGTTTTTTTAGGAGGAGGATTGCAAAATAATCTGCTCAATTGAATCTATAGATACAGATTGGAGCTGGTTTTATTTTGGTCATGTTTCTCGGAGCAGGTGTAACAAACGTTCCATTCGAATCAAATCAAAAAATGGTGAAAAATTGCCTCCAAATGATAAACCCTTATTCTGGTGCACAACTTGTAATGCTAATACCACTACAGTGTCCCCAAGGTTAGTTTAAACTCTATTTTTATGTCATGTTTTTATAATATGCTGTTGTAAATTTTGTCTTGGTGATAATTAATTTGAAACAGATTCAAATTGCATTTGGTAGTCAAGGATGGCACAAATACTTGCAAACTGATGTTGCTTGATTCTATAGCTAAAATCGTGGTGGGGTGCCATGCAGAAGAACTTTGGGATGGTTCCTATGAAGAGGTATTAAATATTTTTATTATCACAAATATTATTTATATCACTAGAATGTTTATATTAATTTTGTAAATACAGATTGAAGACCCAGATGTTTTGCCTCAAGCTATAACAAATTTAGTTGGAAAATCTTTTTGTTTTGGTCTAACTCTTGGATCTGAAAATGTTAACGATGGATCTGAAATCTATTTGGTTTCACAAGTATGGTCTGGTGATAGGATTCTGCAAATCGAGTCCACCTCCGAACCAATTACTCATGTTAGCTCTGCTTCATCATTTTTGTCTGCTGGAGAGGTCTATATTAAAAACATTTTTATATATTAAACTACTATTTGAATGTTATTGTGGTGATTTTTTACTATTATTCATTTGTTGTTGTGTTTTATTTTTTGTTATTAGGTTTCTGTTCATGAAAATAACGAAGCAAATTCAGCAGAAGGTACTTCCACTCCATTGTCAAAGCGAAAGGAAAAGGATCAAATTGACCAGAATTCCACAACCAAAAAAATATGCACCAAGCTCGTGAAAACTGAGAAGAATAAGGATGACTAGCTGGAATTAGTATTTGTTTTAAGTGTTATTTCTTATTTAGTAGTCATTTCATAATTATCTGCGTGGTTTTTAGAATAACGTCTGTTGTTTCATAAAACAGGCACATTGTTTTATTTCTTTCACTTAATATTTTGTGTTTTTAATAATCCAAATAAACCTTTTTATTTTTTTTCCTAACGCTATGAAAGTATTATTTCTGTTTTTTTCAAAAAAATAATATTAAAGAAAACTGAAAATCCCCAAATATCCAACAGCCAAAGCACTTAATTTGCTAAAAGATTGAGTACACACTTACTTGGTATGCACGTACATTAGAAGTGAAGACCCAGATTCCATATTCTAACCATCTTCATTCATTGCCAAAATCATTACTGAAAATGAAAATTATACAATATAATCATTAACACACAAGATAATTGAATGAAATTATTTTCAATTACAAAGACCAATTTCAATTTATTTTATATGATATCGAAATTTCTATCTATATGTTACATGCATAACTAAATAGAAATGTTTTTTTGACTTATATCATAAAAGTACGATTTTCTATTAATATTGTTTTATGGTTACTAGATTTTCAGTTTAAAAAAGTGAACAATAAACAAATATTACTAAATTTTAGGAACAAAATATTTGTGTATCCTTTGCTACCACTCTATCGTAATATCACTCTCATCACTATTTTTAAGTCTACTTTTTATAAGCAATTCAATTAACCTGGAAAATCTGTATTCGCTTGGCAGGAGCAGCGTTTCTGCACGTTACTCATACAAGTAATCAGGTAACTTCACAGTCATAAACATGAATTGAAATGGTTTTGAGCGTTTGATATATTGTTAGCTTATAAACTGAACTGCTTTGCAGGCATAATGAAAAGAAAACAAGGTGATCCCCTTTTTCTTACTGAGAACCCGACAAAGCTATCATTGCTAAAAAGTAGACGAAAACATAACAGTTTTTATCTATGGCAACACAAAACCAAACAGAACAAAACAACAATGAGAAGTCTTGATGTTCCTTTATCTTCAGTGTTTAAGAGACTATTTCAGAATGTTGGATACATTCCTACTGAACCTGTTTCAACTATTTGCAATCAAGGGATTCAACTCACTCCATGTACACCAGAAAACAAAATAAAATGCCCCAACAGTATGGTTCAATGGAATAGCTTATAAAGTATTTATTTTGTTGCACCCCTGTTCATTTGAGATAAACCACACATATATGTTTTTCATTCTAAGGTGTGGATTATGGAACTGGCCAAGCATCATATGGAAGTTTACAAAGAAGTTGCATCACATCTTTAGCATGTAAGTATAAATCTTATCTATTACAATTAAGCTTCTAACGTATATACATATGTAGATTGTGACTAAACAATATTTTTTTTTTGTTTTCTATTACTTTCATAGACAAATCTGGCATCATTAAGAGACCACGATCTGTATTACAAGATAGCACAAACATATCCAGTTTTATGGATCGTTTGGATGAAGATTTACATAATGATACATATCAAGAGCCAATGATTGGAGATCATAGTGAAGAGGATGGGAATGAAGTAGCTTGTGATTCTGATTTAGAAGGTTATATTTAGAGCTTATGTCATTTTAAATATACTATTTAATTATGTATTTATAATTTGTATGTATTAACATAGTGATGTTTTATATGTATGTAGATTTGTTTGATGAAAACAATCAACCAGTTTTTGACTGTAGTTCACAAGAAAACACAGATTCAGAATCGGATCTAGAAAGTGAAGTAGTTAACTTGACTGTCCCTAAGGAGCCAAATAACATACTTTACAGAAACAGAGTAAAATCATTGGCATCCCTGTTCGAAGAAGCATTTCGTGCTACAGAAAAGCCAGCTAAGAAAGCTTTACCAAAAGAGGATGGTAATAAACTGTCACTTACTTGAATCTAATATGTAGAATTATAATATTCTTATACTGACTTTGTAATCTACAGCTTATTTAGATGAAGGGGATGCTACTTGCACATGTACTTACTGTGGAGCTATTATGTGGTTTGGTGAACGCTTAAATAAACGTCTTAAAACACGAAATCCAAAGTTTTCTCTATGTTGTATGCAAGGACAAGTGCAGTTGCCATTACTAAAACAGCCACCAGAAGTGCTAAAAAAATTGCTTAATGGAGATGATAAATTAAGCAAGCATTTTCAGAGAAACACAAGAGCTTACAACATGGTGTTCTCATTCACTTCCCTTGGTGGTAAGGTCGATAGATCTGTTCGTAAGGGAAAAGGTCCAAACATGTTGGTTCTCCAAGGTGAGAACTACCATTTAATTGGTAGCTTACAACCACCAAATGGAAATGATGCAAAGTTTGGACAGCTTTATATTGTTGACACAGAAAATGAAATACAGAATCGAACAAATGCTTTGAGGTAATTATTGCTCCCTACTTTTTTTTATTATAGATTTGTCTACTGTCAGTTAATATCTAAAATATTTTTTTACAGCAAAGGGGTCCAAACTAAAGCTTATAAAAAGAATGATGGACTTAAGAAGGAAATCATTGACCTTCTGATAAAGATGCTAAATGATACCAATCCTTACGTTAAGCAGTTCAGATCAGCAAAGGATCGTTTCACTATCAATCCTAAGGACTCTTTTCATATGAGGATAGTCAGTGATAGAGCAAAGGATGGAAGAACATATGACACACCCACAACATCAGAAGTTGCTGCACTAATTCCTGGAGATTTTAATCTAGACATGGATAGAAGGGATATTGTTCTTCAACAAAAATCAGGCAATTTGCTAAGGATTGATGAGATACATGCTTCATATCTTGCACTTCAGTATCCCCTTTTATTCGTACATGGAGAAGATGGTTTCAGACTTGGGATAAAGAAAGGTGTTACAAAAGCTACAGAAAAACTGAAGAAGGATAACATCAGCATGAGGCAGTTCTTTGCGTTTCGTTTGCATGAACGTAAGAATGAGGCTCATACTATACTAAATTCAAGAAGGTTGTTTCAGCAGTTTGTTGTGGATGCCTACACAACAATAGAATCTAATCGCCTACGCTATCTCAGGACTCACCAGACGACTTTGCGTTCTGATAGTTATGACTCCATCAAAGAGTCAGAAAGTGCTGGAAGGATCGATATGGCCGAGCAAGGATCTTCGTTTCTCTTACCAGCTACATTCATTGGTGGTCCTAGATATATGAAAAACAACTATCTGGACGCAATGACTATATGTAAGCATTTTGGATTTCCAGATCTTTTCATCACATTTACATGCAATCCTAAATGGCCAGAGATCACAAGACATCTCAAGAGCCGGAAATTAAAGGCAGAAGATAGATCAGACATTATTTGCAGGAAGTTCAAAATGAAACTGGATTCATTGATGAATGATTTAACTAAGAAGAACCTCCTTGGAAAAACTGTGTCATGTGAGTAAAATATATCTTTTTACACGTTTGTATTTAAAAGTGTTTAATTTAACATTGTTTGTTGTTTTATGTTGTAGCTATGTACACAATTGAGTTTCAGAAACGTGGACTACCTCATGCTCATATTCTCCTATTTATGCATCCTACAGCCAAGCTTCCCACAACAGATGATATTGACAAGATTATTTCAGCAGAGATTCCTAACAAGTCTGAAGAACCAGAGTTGTACGATATCATAAAGGATATGATGATTCATGGACCATGTGGAGCTGCTAATATGAATTCTCCTTGCATGGAGAATAAGAAATGTTCAAAGCTTTACCCAAAATCATTTGCTGCTAAGACAACAGTGAATAAAGAAGGATTTCCTATTTACCGTAGAAGAGAAGATCCAGATCGTTATGTAGAGAAGAATGGGGTTAAATGTGACAACAGATTTGTTATTCCTTATAACAAGAAACTATCTCTACGTTATCGAGCTCATATTAATGTTGAGTGGTGCAACCAAGCTGGTTCTATAAAGTACTTATTTAAGTACATTAATAAAGGAAGTGACCGTGTGACAGTAGCTGTGGAACCACCAGATCACATGGTTGCACATGCTCTTGGTATTCCTGAAGGAAGCGTTGATCAAAAGAAAAGAAACGAATTCAAGGACTTCTTTGATTGCAGGTATTTTGAAATATGTAACTATACATATGATTTTATTTTCACAATACATATGATATAATAAAGCTAAGGCTATATGTTCTGGTTTTGTATTGTAGATATGTTTCATCATGTGAAGGATCATGGAGAATTTTTAAGTTCCCCATTCATTATAGGTCTACTGCAGTTGAGAAGCTTAATTTCCATCTACCAGGTAAACAAACTATTATTTTCAAATGAAAAGACAAGCTGGATGCAGTGGTCAGTCGTAAACTCATCGAGAATACTATGTTTTTAGCATGGTTTGAGTTAAATAAAACTGATGATCTGGCCAAGACACTCACCTATACTCAGATTCCTAACTTCTTTACTTATTCAAAGAGCCAGAAAAAGTGGTTAAGACGGAAAAGGGGGTTCAGTGTTGGCAGAATCAGCTATGCTCCACGTAATCAGGAAGATGCTTATTTTTTGTGTGTGTTGTTGAACATTGTGAAAGGTCCAACAAGTTACGATGACATCAAAACATTTGGTGGTGTTGTTTATCCAAGCTACAAAGATGCATGTTATGCTCGAGGGTTGTTAGATGATGATCAAGAGTATATTGATGATATTTTAAGGAGAAGCTATGAAAGCTCAGGTGCTGAACTAAGACAATTGTTTGTTAGGATGCTCATGAACAACAGTTTATCTGTGCCAGAGGATGTTTGGGATAAGACTTGGGAGTGTCTTTCAGATGATATTGAGCATCACCGGCGTAAAACTTTCAAAAGGCCAGGTTCGTTTATGATTTATATGTTTGTTATTTTCAAAAGCTTTCAGAGTATGGTAGCGACTTATAATCTACTTGATTCTAAATTTTTTTTTTAGGTCTATTATTAAATGATGATGAAAAAAAGAAGTTGGCTTTACTGGAGATTGAGAAGATTCTTAGGCGTTGTGGGTCTTCTTTGTCGAAATATCCTTCTATGCCACAGCTACCAGAGACAGTGAAACAAGATTCAAATGTGCTCATATTAGACGAGAGAAGCTATGACCGTGGAACATTGTTGGAAACTCTGGATAGAGATATACCTAAAATGACTGATGAGCAAAGGCAAATATATCATGAAATTCTTGCCGCTGTAAATGAGGAAAGAGGTGGAATGTTTTTTGTGTCTGGATTTGGTGGCACTGGAAAAACTTTTCTCTGGAAATTATTATCTGCAGCTATACGATCGCGAGGAGATATTGTTCTTAATGTTGCATCAAGTGGGATTGCTTCTTTGTTGTTACAAGGTGGTAGGACTGCTCATTCAAGGTTTGGGATACCAATTAATCCAGATGAGTTTTCTTCGTGTACTATGGCTCATGGATCAGATCAAGCTAATTTAGTGAAAGAGGCATCACTGATTATATGGGATGAAGCCCCCATGATGAGTAGGTATTGTTTTGAGGCATTGGATAGAAGTTTATCTGATATTATTGGGAAGCAAAGCAACAAGCCTTTTGGTGGAAAGGTAATTGTTTTCGGAGGTGATTTCAGACAAGTGCTCCCAGTAATAAATGGAGGTAGTAGAGCTGCAATCGTTATGGCATCTATGAATTCATCGTATTTGTGGGAACATTGTAAAGTGCTCAAATTAACTAAAAACATGAGATTATCATCTGGTGGTTTGTCAGCTGAAGAGGCAAGTGATCTTAAGGAATTCTCAGAGTGGATACTGAAAGTTGGTGATGGTACTCTTTCTGAACCTAACGATGGAATAGCTGAGATCGAGATTCCCTCCGAATTTTTAGTTACTGATTCTGATGAACCTATAGAGGCAATTAGTAAAGCAGTGTACGGAGAACCTTCTTCCTTAAAAGGAAACAAAGAAGCCATTTTTTTCCAAGAGAGAGCTATTTTATGTCCAACAAATGAGGATGTTAACATGATCAATGATTACATGTTGGATAAGCTGGAAGGTAAAGTATTTTTACTTGTGTTTTACTAATTGCTCTTATGAAGGTTGTTTGTTATATATACTAACTACATCCTATGTTTTAATTTTTTAGGTGAAGAAAGGATTTATCTAAGTGCAGATAGTATTGATCCTACTGATACTAAATCCGTGAATGATCAAGCTCTTGGATCAGATTTTCTAAACAGTATTAAAGTGTCTGGATTACCGAACCATAGACTTCGCCTCAAGGTTGGTTGTCCAGTTATGGTTCTTAGGAATGTTGATCCTCCAGAAGGCTTAATGAATGGAACAAGGCTTCAGATTACTCAGCTTATGGATTTAATGGTTGGTGCTAAGATTATCACTGGATCTAATGTTGGGAAGACAGTATATATTCCTAGATTATTGATAACACCATCGGATACAAGACTGCCTTTCAAAATGCGCCGAAGGCAATTGCCGCTAGCTGTTGCTTTTGCTATAACAATAAACAAAAGTCAAGGACAATCTCTCTCAGAAGTTGGACTCTTTCTCCCTAGACCTGTGTTCTCACACGGACAGCTCTATGTAGCTATTTCTAGGGTCACATCCAAGAAAGGTTTGAAAATTTTGGTTGTTGACAAAGATGGTAAACCTCAGCATAAAACCGTGAATGTTGTTTTCAAAGAGGTTTTCAATAATCTATAAGCCAAGAGAGATGATGAGGTATTTGTTTTAACTCGCCATCTTTATAATTTAGTACTAGATGCTAAGATCCTATTTTATGATTTTCTAAAAATGTACTATTTTTTTTATTCCAGATGGCTTGGTTCCAGAGTGGGGGAAGAATGATCTTTATTGTACTTGAATTCATAAACCACTGTTTTCAACTATTAAATGGATTCGAGTTATTTTTAAATTATTTATTTTTATTCTATTTATTTCTAGATGTTAAAACTCCATTAACAAAATATTACCATTTAACCCAAAAATGCAACCTATATTTAACTCAAAGGCAAAATAATATTAAAAAAAAAAACAATTTGTATAGTTTACCTGCTGTTTAATGAATCTCGGTTCATGATTTTGCTATTGGAACTCTCCATTAAACATTCTTCATTTACACAATTCAGTTAAACTTTCCTGCAACAAATGAACCCAAGTAAATGCATAATAAAGCGCATATTATCTCAGGATGATGGTGATAGTTACCATAGTGTAATCATCCTTGGCTTTCCTTGGATCCTCTGTACTTTCTTCCTCACAATTGTTCATCCATGTCAGTCCTTCTGTGATGCACTGGTTTGATCTGCAATTAAAAGAAGTTCATTCACAAAATTTAGTTTTACTAAAGTGTTGAGCTAATGAGAACTCATATAAAAAGAACAAGTCTACATATTATTTAATAAACTATTAAAAACAATGAACTTATCTGTCAGGCAAAGCTCCAACGAAAAATGTGGATAGGTTATTTTCATTATCTGTTAAGAAAGAAACTTTGAATTCAATCAATATTATTAGTAACTAAAGAGACCAAATAAATGCAGAATAAAGCTTTAATCATCTCAGCTTGATGGCAATAGCTACCATAGTATAATAATCCTTGGCTTTACTTGGATTCTCTTTAAGATCTTCCTCTTAATTGTTCATCCATGTCATCCTTGGTGCGATACCCTGAGGACAGAAGTTTGGACATGAATAACAGTTAGTAAATTTAGTTTTACTTATTCTTTAGCTAATGAGAACTCTTATTTAAATGAACAAGTCTACTTATTAGGAAATAAACTATAAATAGGCGATGAACTTATCTGTCAGAATTGCTCTAGAAGAAATGTTTGTATTGTATATCTGTTAAGATTATAAAATTTGTAAGACTATCAATGAACTTAGTAAATAATTCATTCTATTATAACTCAGTTACTTACATTGTTTGAATAACTCCTAACCCATGTAAGAGACTTTCCAGTGGTTCTTATATTTATTGAGCTCTGTTCCTGAACTCAACATCATTCAACAGTTCATTCATCTTCAAGATGATTCCCTGCAGAGATTAGTTTCTTCAGATTGACTATAATTTAGCTCTGTGCAATTGTGCCTGCTTAATTTCCTGCACAACAACAAGAGAAGATGAAAAGTATTTTCGAGATAAACTCAATACTTTAACTAGAAAGGCTATAGTGAATCTTATCTTTGAGGAAGAAAACCAGAAATTCTTGACCATCTGTTAGACTGTTGTGATGTGTTTTTCCTCATGTTGCAAAAGTAATTTTTTATGGCTTAGTTGATGAAAAGTAAATCAACTTGCGAGTTATAATAAACCAATCAAACTAAAAATATAAAAAATTTAAATCTTCTTCTATGATCCCCATCAACATAATCAGCTTAAGTATCACCATATATATACGAAAAAATCTTTATAAGATAACATATAAGTACACATAAACCATATGGAGATTGTGATATAGAAAACAAAACGAAGGTATGATAAAACTCATACGATCATCACTGTCTCTTGCATGTTACAGAGATAAGTTAAATCAAGCAAATATTTAGTAAGAAAAATAAACCAGGTTCTAGAAAACCGAAATTTATTTGTCTGATTATAAACAATACATATACTCTTTTCAAAACAAAATAAACTCACCTCTGTTTCCAGGAGTAAGTTGATCGTGGAGAAAATGAATATACTCTTGATCATGTTATTTGGTCCCGACAGAGAAGAAATAAACGACTCCTACTGCGATTTTAGTTTTAGGCTTCGTCGATCGGTTTGTACTTACAGAGAAAGATGAATCGATCAGTTTGGACGACAGAAACGAGGTAAATAAAATTGTTAGGTTTACAACACGTTTTGTTGTTTCCCGGAAAAAAAATTGTTAGCTTATTTAGTTGGGCCTATGTTTTTAGGATTGGGTTAACATTATTTAATAGATAATATTTTAATGATCCATTGGGCTAAATTTTGTATGCTTTGTACCAAATTTAAATGATATTCACTATTTAATGTGAAAATATATACTATACTTTTATTAGAGAAGTTGTTTATATTTATGAATTTATATTTTAATAGATAAGATTTGTTTAATTAATAAACTTTTAACATTTATGTTTAATAGTATACCTTCATATGTAATTTTAATATATGTCAATGTTATCTATTTAGTTTTTGATGGATGATTTTTAAAAATCTCCAAAAATTCCTTATGTTTAATTAATTACTTTATAATATTAATCTAAGAAGATATAATTATTATTTTAACCTACAATTTTTTGAAATGTTATAATATTTTTGGAAATGGTAATAATTTTTTATTCTACCAAACTATAATTCAAAAGTTCATCAGTTTAATATCAAAAAAAATAATTAAACAATCAAAAATATAGAAAAGAAGATACAAATGCATGTTACATTTATAAAATATAATTTTGATGAAAAACAAGAAAACTGAATCACATATTTATTATTGTAAAATCCATATACATATTTGAATATATCTGATTATAAATATTCACTATTCTTAAAATAGAAACAAAAATCGTATATTAAAATTTTACACCCGCGCGGTTGCGCGGGTCCTGATCTAGTTGATGATTAAAACCATTTCCAAATACGTACGTCTGTACAGAAACTTGATAAACAAGAANTTTAAACCCTCAACTATTAAACTTTTAATGCCTTTAACCCTCTGTAAACAAAGTCATTTTTTCTGAACATGAACCGTTAAATTGAAACACAAAGTTTCATGTAATCACATAAACCATTGTTGTATTTCTTGTTTATTCGTCATAATACATATATTAGAACGAATAAACGACGAAACGTTATTCATTGTATATCTTCGACTAACTGATTATTCATTGTAATTTCGACGTAACATTTACGAAGAATCATTTTTGTTGTAGTGACGAAGTAAACATCATTATCGTAACTTCCACATAATCTTATGAGTTATGCGGATAGTCGTAGATATTGTCATCCACTGCCATTTTGTTTTTCTGTGAATTTTTGGTATTTTTTTTGGTATGTTTCAACCTTATAAGAGATAACATATATACAAAATTATTGTCTTTGGCATGTGAGAAATTAACAACGAATTAACAATGATATTACTTTTACAATAAATATACAACATATATTAGTTGATATAGATCACATAAGAAACATGTTTTCATCTACCATCTCATATATAGTAGTTCATTCGTTGTAAATCAATCCATTGTAAATGCTTGTAAAATTACAAACGATTAATTTACGATATATTGTGAAGCCATTTTTTTTAATGAATTTTTGGTATTTTTTGCTTTGATTCAACCTTATAAGAGATAACATATATAAAAAGTTATTATCTTTAGTATCTGAGAAATTAACAAAGAATTAACAACAATATTATTTTTACAATAAATATACAACATATATTAGTTGGTATAGATCACATAAAAAATATGTTTTCATCTACCATCTCATATATAATTGTCCATTTGTCGTAAATCAATCTATCGAAAATGCTCGTAAAATGACAATCAATTTACAATAAAAATATTTTTTTGTAGGTGTACTTCAAATTTAAGACAAACTGTTTTTTTAACGTAAGTTTGTCGTAAATACATCTTTTATTTACAACAACTCATATTTGTGGTAACTAGTTATCGTTAGGGACATGTTTAAAATTATAAAATATCTAATATTTAAAAGCATAGATGAATCATGGTTTGTGACCTGGTGGTGATTAACTTGAGGGCAAAAAGCCCAATACGATGAAGCCACCAGGTTCGAGTCTGTCCACTGAGAAATTAACATTTTGGCATCACCAGGGACCGACACATGGCAACACGTGAGTAGTCTGGACCACTTCTGTGGGGCCAGAATATACTCATGTCTAATTCAAAAAAAAAAAAGCATAGATGTTTAAAATTTTAGACATATATTACAAAATAACATGGTATCCCTTTTGGCATCCACCAGTAAAATAAACCTCCCTCTAGTATATATTTATCGCCTAACTAAAAAAATTGCAAAAAATAAAATAAATAAAAAATGAACAGAAAAAGAGAGACAAGAATACACAAAGTAAATTTGAGAACATGGATATCCTCCAGCGGAGCTACCTACCTTGTGGGATAAAAAAGCATAAAAACCATTAAAGTCTCACCCACACAAAGTTCCTTCATCACTTTTCTAAACTTCATAATCCCCAAAACGCAAATCATCAAACGCTAACGCGGAAACTCATAACGCAAAACTCTGTTTTGGCTGCCTAACTCTCTGTGGACGACCTCACCGTAAACCTTCACCAACCCAAATTTAATTCTTCTGTGTTTTTATTCACAAAGTACAAAAAAACAGACAGATAATAATATCTCTCCTTTTCTCTGTCTCTTCTTCTTCTTCTTCTTCCTCCTCCTTCCCTCTGTGATTTAATACTGAGTTTATACATTCAAACCCCACAAAAGAAGATGAAGTACATTCGAAGCAACAGCTTGAAACGCCTCTTCTCCTTTAAACGCCGCAGTTTCGACTCCGACTCAGAAATCTCAACTCCTCACGCCAAATGCGTCGAGGGTTTTCAAGAAACAGAGCAGTTTCAAAGACCCAAGTGGAAATGTTTCTCCTTTGAAGAAATCCACGACGCAACCAACGGTTTCAGCTCAGGTTCTGTCTCCAAACTCAAGAAACTCTCTATAATTAATGTCTTCTTTCACTAAAAAAAAAAAGGTTTTGTCTTTTCTTTTGCAGAGAACTTGGTAGGAAGAGGCGGATTTGCAGAGGTGTATAAAGGAGTTTTAGTTAAAAGTGGTGAAGAAATCGCAGTGAAGAGGATAACGAGAGGAGGAAGAGACGACGAGAGGAGAGAAAAAGAGTTTTTAATGGAGATTGGAACAATAGGACATGTCTCACATCCTAATGTCTTGTCTCTTCTTGGCTGTTGTATTGACAATGGTCTCTATCTTGTTTTCATCTTCTCTTCTAGAGGCTCTGTTGCTTCTCTCCTTCATGGTATACAATCCACAACCCTTTTTTTTTAACCAAAAAACATATTGAACTTTTATGAAAATATGATTGCTTTCTTGAACATGGTTTCTGCAAAATCAAGATTTCTTGCTTTGGTGTTTTTGTTTGTTTTAAAGATTTTTTTTATTATATATATTGTTTTATGTAGATTTGAATCAAGCACCATTGGAGTGGGTGACAAGGTATCAAATTGCAATTGGGACAGCAAAAGGGCTTCATTATTTACACAAAGGTTGTCAGAGAAGGATCATACATAGAGACATTAAATCCTCCAATGTTCTCTTAACCCAAGATTTTCAGCCACAGGTAATCTGTATATGTTTTTTGTCTTTTCCTTCTTAATATTTTAACTGTTTCATTGTTATATAGAACTATTCTCCTTTTTATAATCTTCATTTAATAATAGTATTAAAAGAAGAAAAAAATTTATCTTTTGTGCATTTAGATATCTGATTTTGGTTTGGCAAAATGGCTGCCTTCTCAATGGTCTCACCATTCCATTGCTCCAATTGAAGGCACTTTTGGGTACTTTCTTACTTTATTTCCATATTTAAACTAAACTATATAACAAAGTGCATGTGTTTTGTTTTAACATGCTGATTAATCATTTTTGAATAAATACAGGCACTTAGCACCAGAGTACTACACACATGGGATTGTGGATGAGAAGACTGATGTTTTTGCCTTTGGAGTGTTCTTGCTTGAACTCATTTCTGGTAAAAAGCCTGTTGATGCTTCCCACCAAAGCCTACATAGCTGGGTAAATCCAATTTAACCTGAATGTATTTACAATTTACCCGTTATTTTTATGGCATGATCCTTTTAAAGTGTGATTGTCAAGGTTGTAGAAACTCTTTGTAGCTTTTTCATTCGTTTCTGCATAATATTTTTTGCCAATTAAACTTGATGAACTATGCATATACCCCAGCAAAACAATACCATAACATTTAGATGGTAAAGGTTTTTTTTCTTACACCCAACATTTTCACAACACAAAATAATACTCCTTCCGTTTTATATTATTTGTCGTTGAATGCAAATTTTTTTGTTTCAAAATAAGTGTCGTTTTAGAGTTTCAATGCAAAACTCATTAATAAGATTATTCACTTTATTTTTCTTTTGGTTGAAATATGGTTAGGTGTATAGATACTTGTGTTTTTATTTTAGAAATATACAAAATCATATGTTTTTTTAATATGTGTGCATAAATTTAGAACAACAAATAATATGAAACGGATACATCTTCATCCCCAACGACCTTGGTCATATTTTTCGTGTTGTATAATTCAATTAGTATTTAAATTTAAATATTTTTAACAGGCGAAAACCATAATAAAAGAGGGAGAGATTGAGAAGTTGGTGGATCCAAGGATCGAGCAAGACTTTGATATCAAACAGCTTCATCGCATCGCTTTTGGTGCGTCTCTCTGTATCAGATCATCGTCTCCATGTCGGCCTTCCATGATCGAGGTACGTTCATTATGCAATCATATAAAAATTATTGGTTTTTCTTTTTAAATTTGTATATAATAAACACTAATTTATTTGACATATTTGGTAGTTTCTTTTTCTTCCTTGAGTGCTTCATTTCTTTGTTTACTTGCCTTCATTTTATACTTAGTTTTTGGCAATAAAAAGATATAATATCATATATTTTTTTTCTTAAAAGCCAAAGTAAGTTTTATAAATGGTTCATAGTGATCGTGTCGTGTCGATATTACACAACGATTCGCTTTTCAGTTAGCTCATCGGCTGCGTGACTATAAAGTGTCTTTGTTTTGTTTTTTTAATACTCCCTCCGTTTCACAAAGAATGTCACTTTGACACTTTTCACACATATTAAGAAATTGATTGAAATGTATTTATGTTTTCATTATTGTTAGCTATTTAACCAATAAGATTTATCTTAATATTGAGCTGAAAGTAAGTATAAATTGTATTGAAATTGTAAAATGACACTTTTTATGTAACAAGAAAAAAATGCTAAAATGACACTTAATATGAAACAGAGGGAGTATTATGATATTGAATAATAACTATAAATATTGATGCCACATATATATTTTGATGCCACATATTTTTAGCCTAATCTATTTCTCATCGTCGTATCTTATCCGGAGCCGGCGTTGTAACTTTCCGATCTACTCATTTTGGGGGTTTAATATATTAAAAAAAAAAACCATAAATCTTGATTTTGTAAAGAAACTATAGTTGCTGCTCAAAAAAAAAAGTAAAGAAATATAACTTAGTTTAATGCCACATATAACATATATACACATTTACTTTTTATCTATCTTTTTTTTGTCAACACTTTTTATCTATCTATAAAGTTACTTTTTAAATATTGAATAATATATGAACCTTTTTCAATTCAATAAGTAGTATGTAATATATGAAAGCTCCATTACCGACACCTAATTTTGATCACAGTCCATACAAAACAAAACAAGCACTATGTTCTCTTAGTTTTCTAAAACAAGGTTTTTATATTATTATTGATTAAAGAAGAAATGTATCAATCTTATATAAAGAGGCTCGTTTACCGACATTAAACATTGATCTGTATAAATATACAATATAAAAAAAAACTATTAAACCAGATTTTCTAGATCAAAACACAGTATAATCATACAAATTGTAGTTTATACTTTATATGACTCAACGATATGCCAAGAAAGTATTTACTGCATTGTTACAAGATCAGACTAGTATATGTTCTTTTTCTTGGTTAAACTACTAAGATATGTTCTTAATCACTATAATCTTTTCTTTTCTAATAAATCTTTGTGTCTTCTGATTTATGGTACAATAGGTATTAGAAGTACTACAAGGAGGAGAAATAGAGAAAGAAAAATGGAAAATGGAAGAGGAAGAAGAAAAGAAAGAAGAGTTTTGGGGATATGAAGATCTTGAGGATTGTGAATATGATTCTTCAGTCTCACTTTCTCCTCCTTACTCAATCTCTAATCGAAGCTCTTCAAATCGTAGTAGCTAGATCATCTATATTTAGTTGTCAAAACTTGAAATATCAATTTTGTTTCATTGTAAATTTTAAGTTTTATATTTCGTAAATTAAACGCTTGCAGTATTCAATGAGGTGTTCTATTTATTTTTGGATGTCGACAGTTAGTAATATTTAAAGTTTTAAACGGAATCTGTCCAGTACATTTATATAATTGCGAGGTTCTAAGCTTTACGAAAAACGTAACTCAAAATATCTGATTACATATACATATATAATATATATATACATAAATGTATTTTTAGAACTTTTAAGCTAGATACTCCTAGGAGGTGCTCTAAGAGTCAGGGTCCCATTGCATGCATTCAGTTAAAATGGTAGTAGTACTAATAAAGTGAAAACATTCATTTTGATATTTTCATGCATTTTAAATTCAAATAATGTTTCATTATTCTGTTTACATTTTCAGGTTTCAGTGATTTAGATAATTATAACATAAAAAGTCATGATTTTCTAAATTTAACTCATGTAAACACTAAATGCATGAAAGTTCAAATGCGAAACAATTTCACTAAACCCTAACAACATAGCAGATCAATACTCCTTCCATTTTACTAAGATAGATGTTTCAAACAATACTCCCATGTATCGATAAATTTCGTTTATATATTTTGGGGTTATGATAAGTATTGTTTAGACTGGTTTTTGCATGACTAAAAATCATTTCCATACTTTTTTTTTTGTTTAAAATGAGAGTATCTTGATCGAGACCTAACTAATTCTGAAGGGGGACAGTACCGGCGACAAGTTCAACTCCAGGTTTTCTAATGAGGCTTAAAGCATGTCACCATCATCTTCTGGCCAAGCAAATGACAACTTAGTTCTTGGCAGGAATCGAACCCAGAACCGACAAATTTACGCATTGCCCCAACTCCCAAGCTCTCCTTTTACAAATATATACTCCTTTTGTATCATTAAGAGGCGTTTTAGAAAAAAAAAATTCATTATAAATGATGTTTTCAAGTTTCTATGTAAAAAGTAAATGTAATTTAATGTTAAAACCATTTATATTTTGCATAATGTTTTTCTATTGGTTGAATTAGCTATAATTATTGTTGTTTTTAGATAAACGAGAATGATTGAACAAAAATTTATAATTTCTTAATCGACGTGTAAAAACTTTAAAAACCACTTGTTTTAATACAGATGGAGGAGTATATATTAGAGACATCATAAAAGGTATTTACGGATAAATAAAATAAAATGGTATTAGTACAAAATGTGTATCCATATGTTATCCCTAAGTATTGACGTAGTTTGCAATCTACAACCTTCTAACACTAACATTTATTGTGTGTTTTGTGCTAAAAACCATGTTGGTATAGAACGACGAGTTCGAATACAAACACTAACATTTATTATGTTTTGTTCTAAAAACTATGATGGAAATTGGAAAGAAGAGAAGAATTTTTTTCTTTCTTGTAGTTACTCTTCTAAAATCTGAACTACGCTAGTGAAGGAACTCTATTATTCAGATTATAAGAGATTTCTTAGTTCTTTGTACAGTATGCTTCTCAATCAGCTCTACACAATATTTAGAAGGAGAGAATCTAAAGGCGGTATGAAAAGCAGCCATTACAATTTACAGCCCCAACATTTCACAACAACCATCGATTAAAACATCTGCATTCGACTTTTTCATTCTGCTTAGTCAAAAAAAAAAAAACATATATGAAGATGGATTTATGATCTGGATTGCCACGATATAAAAATAATGTTAAAATTTTGCTAGTCACTCAATTTTTGAACGATATGAAGCAATTGTTGTAAAAGTATAAGTTACACTCCTCAAAAACATTTTATTAAGATGACTCTTATACTGTAAAGGAAAAAAGTGTATAAAGAAAATAAGTTCTTCAAACAAACAATAATCACTGCGGAAACAATATTCAAACTATAGTTTTAAGTGAGTTCGACTTATTCTCTCCGTTTCATATTACTTGTCGTTTTAGAGAAAAATTTTCGTTTCAAAATAAATGTCGTTTTAGAGTTTCAATGAAAAATTCATTAATAAGATTCTCCATTTTATTTTTCTATTGGTTGAAATATGGTTAAGTGTATAGGTAATTGTGTTTTTATTTTAGAAATATACAAAATCATATGTTTTCTTAATATGTGTGCATAAACCTAAAACGACAAGTAATATGAAACGGAGAGAGTATTGTAAAACTTGTTAATTTGTGCATTCCAGTAATTAAATAACTATATATTCTATATGTTTTATAATAAGTATCATTCTAACATTTTTTTATTTTTTAAAATTATTATTCTCTATTTTCAATACATTTTTTCATACATAATATTTTTATTGCGATTTTAACTAACCAATATATACTTATTTAAATTATTTTCTTTTAAATAATTATACATTAAATAAGAGAATATTAGTATATTATATCCATTTTTTAATATGTATGAAATGTGTTAATGTGACATTTAATATAAAATTGAGGGAGTATAGTTTTATATATTTGTACATCTTTGTTTTTTAATTTTTATCTGTACATTATGAGATGCAATATCCTTAAATAAAAGGGTTTAAACAATTTGTAATTAAGATTGTCCAACCAAATTTTAGTCAATATTTTATCAAAGAATCTTCGAGATCATTGAATTCACCAATTGCGCATAGAAGCCCTCGGATTCCATTTGATGATCATTGATTTGATCTTAAACCAAAAACATTAATCACTGTATTTACATAATATGTTCTTAATCATAATAATGCATTCTTGGATCAATACAATGATGTTAAATAAGTCAAGTGTGGATACTTGTTTGGTGGGTGACCATGCCAGGTGTACGGGACAGACAATTATCGTAGTGTCACTCTACATATTTATTTAAGATATACGCTGCATTTATAATGATATAACAATACACATATGATATTTCAAATCATCGTGACTGAGTTGAACTTGAGTGTTACAAAAGGTACACTTGGAATAAGATCTGTTAGTTTATTGTAATATATTTATTTGTTAGTATTAGTGTCAGCTTCGCCTTAGCCGGTGACTGAATGTACAGTTTCCAAGTCCAAAACTGCGTTAATACCAGAAACATGACATAAATTATTTTTCTCACCCAAAGGTTTAAAAAGCTAGAGACTCGAAAATTCACAGCACAAGGGGATGTCCCCGAAGGAACAGTTTGTAAGCTTATAGTTATACGTATATTTGTAACTTTATAATTATATGTATATCAAAAAGCTTATAACTAATACCTTTAACTACTTTTTTAAAGAGATAAACACTCTTCAAAAACAATTTCAAACATTTAAAATATCCTACACTCCTCGCAGTCAAAATGTAATTTTGCATACTTTAACTAGGATTGCAAGATTTTTTCATATAGAATTTGTGTTAGTTATTTTGTTCTGGTCTAGTTATCTATGTCACTTTTTGTAATAAAATGGTTATTTGATTTGATTTTTAAGATTTTTTTAAAAAAACCTTTAACTACAAAACATATTTTGTTTATCAAAGAAAACAAAAATAAAAACTATAAAACGTTTGATAAACTTATTATCGAAAACGTATAAAACATGCATACATACATACAAACCCCCATTTACGTTTGCTGTTTTTTCTTAAAAAGAAAAAGTATAAGCTAAACTAATCTTTTAGAATAATATATAATAGTTTTTTTTCTTATTTTACTGCCTTTTAAATCTAAGACCGGATCTATACACATGCAATTTTTTCAAACTTTCTAACCGATGTGATATAACATCTTTTAATATATTTTCTGTTACATAAATGTTGGTCTGCAGAGGATTATTTTACTATTTCTTCATCTAAGTCCAGGCATTCGATTTTCGGTACTGTTATAGTTTGATATTTTCAGTTTTCGTTTTAAAAAATATATGAACAGTTCGGTTTAATTATTTTGATTTTTGGTTCAAGTTTAAATAAAAATATTAGGAATCAACTAATACCTGATAAAATTTTGGGTTTTATTCGGTTTCAGTTCGGTTTTGTTTTTCGGATAATTCGAGTAAAAAGTTAATTTTTCAGATTTTTGGATAAAACATCAGATTGTTCAAATACATTTAAATATTTTAGATAAAAATATTCGAGTAATTTAATTCTTTTAGGTAATTCAGATAATTTTTAAATATTTTAGATGAAAATATTTGGGTAATCTAATTTTTAGATAGTTTGGTTTATAAGTAATATTTAAAAAAAAAAACTGCTAATTTAAAAACTTTAAATATAATTGATAGTTTAGGTATATAAATTATATTTTAAATATTTAGATACACATTCGATCGATTTTCAGTTTGATTTCGATCCAATTTTTTATTTTCTCGAATCTAGAGTAGAAATCACTCAAATATTTGTGAACATCAATTTCATTTATGTTCAAATTTTTGTTTGTTTAGTTTTTAGATCTTGATTTATATGCACATGTTTAACTTCATCATTTATCATCTTATGTGGTTAATAAAGTTTCTCAACAAAATTAGCTAACCATTATTTTTTATAACTTTATAGGCTGATTCGGTTATCTTTATAAAGAACACACTTATTGCGACAGACTAGACTAACCATCATACTATTTGATCTGAATTTAGAATATTTTCTAACTAGTATCAGAAGATAGCTGAATCACCTATCACATGACTACTATGTTAATTGCATAAGACTGAAGCCAAGTCCAGACTTCCGATATAGATATGACTTTATTTCAAAGAAAACTTAGAACTCCCAAAAAGTGTTGTAACACATTCCTAGACCTCACCTATTACTTGATCACAGCCATGCGGGCAGCCACTCCTTTTTTAACCTTCCATTTTAATCTTGGATAAATGTTGTGTTTACTTTTGAAGGAATAAACAATCACATTCATCTTCTCAAAAGTAGAAAGCTTTTCCAATATGGAACACAAACCTTACAAACTATTGTCCTCCTTGCATGTGGACATAAAAATTAAAAGTTATGTATCCCCATAGCAAATATACTATAAGATAATTAGCTCAACATGTCGGACCACCAAAAAAAAACTATAGATAATAGATAGGCCTAAAACCATAAATCATTAACTAATTTATTTTTGTATTGCCAACTTAATAATGCAAGATGTTTGTTGGAATATTTGGAATTATATAGTTTCCTTTTGGTGGGTTAGGAACACCTGACTCGTTTTTACAATCTTTGAGAATCTAAAACGGCTCCCAAATACTTTTTGTACCTTCTCTGTTCCACTTGGTATGGTTCAACATACAAAACAACGTTGATTTCGATTCTAACCAAAGCTCCAAAAGTGAAACTCTCTCAAATGTGGTTACAATTGCAAATTTCGTTTGGTTTAAGAGGATTAATCCGGTTCTCAGAGCTATTAAACTTGGATGCAACATGTTGAGCCAAGACCAAACTAAAACCATATACAATGTGCAGCCAAGTGATACATTTTTATGGGAAGCTACATCAATCCAATTTAATTAAACATTTATTAATGTTTTTATACTAAAACCGTAAAACGTCTAAAAAGTAAGTATATGGTTTTTCCTATCAACTATCATAAATCAATAGGAAAATAATTTAGTGTTATGTAAATAGAACTGTCACATCTATTTATTCACATAAAACATGTAATAATAAAATCATTACTATAATAACACTCATAATTTGTAATAAAATAATAAATTAGTATTGAAATATAGAAGTTTTTGTTTTGATTTATACCGAACTTTAAATATTGATTGCACTAAGAAAACAGAAAACACAATGACTGCTCACGAAAGTCTGCTGCAAAGTGAGTTCAGTTTGTACCCTAAAACCTTACAAAACCTTTTCTTTTTGTCGCAAAGTTTGTGTAAAGCCTCTCTCATTCCACAACAGAGTTACTTTTCTCCATTAGTGACTCAAAGAACTCACCACATAACTTCTGAAGAGGCGGGAAGTTTAGTGTTGAACCGCTGAATATCGTTTCCCACGGTCTCTCTGATGATACAAACGGTGTTGCCAACGACTCAGCATCCTCCTTTCTCTTCTTCTCATAGTCTGGTAACTGTCCGTACAGAGATGTGTATCCAAAATCTCCTAAAAGATTGAGAATATATCAATTAATAAAGAGGTTCAAAAGAAACTTTAGAAAGTTTTAGAAACTTTAGAAACTTTAGAAAGTTTCTTTCTAAATATGTTTTGAACTTACCTGTCTCTTCGTCACCAACAAGACCCTCGTAGTCAACAGCGCTACGCTCATGTGTCTCATCACTACTGGGATTGAAAACAACATACTCATGGCTTCCATTTACATATGCAAGACTAAGCTGAGACTTGTCTCCTTCAAGAAATGAGATTGATCCTCCCTGAGCCTGCAATTTAGACATGGTTTCACTCATCTCTCCTTTACAGTTAAAATATTAGTGGTGTCATACCTTCATTACGGTCCATATAGATACAGGGTTAGGGTCTGATCCGTTAAACAAGAGAATGGCACCATCTCTACCGCGGAAGACATTCTTCTTAGATTTACTCTTTCTAAAAGTTTTCGGGACCAGAGCCAAGACAGCAAAAGTGGATGAATCCACTGTGGAAGTGATAGCTGCATAGCGAGAAGAAACATATGGTCACAACACAACAAGAACTTTCAAGAAGTGGTTTTAAAGATAGTGTTATAATAATTTACCTTCTATGCGTAATCCATATGACCATGATAAAGATAGCTTTGATGTATTCCAAACAGATAGTTCAGGTTTTGGAAAATGAGATGCAGCAACAAGGAACTCAGAGTTCCCAACGAAACATAGCTTTGTGATTGTCTGTAATACATTGAGAGATTTTAAACATCAGTCTTTATAAGATAGGCTCTAACTTTTTTTTTATGGAAAACTGAACAGTTTTTTTTACCGTAAGAGTCGCTCCTAAAACAGACAAGAGAATGTTCTTGTCCGGATTCCAAAGCGTAATAACATTCTCAGCTGCAACAGCTAGAACAGTGCCATCCCCAGAGAAAGCAGCAGCAGTCATTGGCTTCTTCCTGGAAAAATATTCAAAAGGGAAGAAGAATAGTTACAGCCAAGGCTAAACCGTAGTTTCTTAATGCACAGAAAAGCTATTACTTGTAAGAGCCAACTGCGTGGCATATCCAGCTAGAGTCCTTAGCCGTCTGGCTCTTGTCGCTGTTGCAAACCCAAATCTAAAACCACAAAAAGTGATGTCCATAACAATCTTACAAAGATAGACTTAGAGACACAATATAAAATCAGTTTTTGGAACTACCTTGAAGTCACCACCAAAAGATGTACTAACTGCCATGGAACGGGTAGGGTGGAAGGCAATGGCTGAGACACCAGCATCCCTGTAAGATATACACAAGGAGAATAGTTTACTCTCATGTAACAAGAAAGCGAAATTTAGATTTATAAAGAAAAAGAAGATTGGGTGCTGATGGTGAATAAAGATTTGAACATTAGCAGAGGGATAAGTTAATTACTTGTGAGGTTCATATACAATTGTGGATAAGGTGAAAGTTTTGTTCTCTGGTTCAGACTCCCAAAACTTAAGGGACACTAAGCCTCCTATGCCATCTTCCGAAAGTTTCACTTCGGTTGTACTCATCACTGAGCCATCCAGGGAGAGAGCAACCGCTGTCACCACAACCTGTTACCATATTCCCAGATTAGTCAACTAAACGATAATAATCTTTTAGGTATAAAACAGCAAGGAGATGTAGTTACTGTGATTTCATCGCCTGGTTGATGGTTTCTCTCACATACTTGAACCTGCAAGAGCATTTGTTTACAATTACAACAATCACATACCAACTTAGAGATAATTCATGGACAGCACAAAGTGGAAAAGAAGATAATAACCTCGGAAATTCCACGGTCATTAAGGAGATTGTATAGCTGAACACAATAATTCTCTGTGCACAAAGCTGCTATGCCAGAAGATCGATCAAAAGCAACAGTACTTGACAAGCCTTCATACATCTTAGGCAATGATGGGGGAGGCTGAAAACCAAAAACACAAATTGAAATAAATGCCAAAATAAAAGGAAAATACAGGTTAGTAGCTTCCAGTGTTAACCAGTTGTGAGAATCTCTACAAGCATGGAAAACATTAACCGAGCTGAAAAGAAAGGTTGTGTGTGCTTATTTGAATAGTTTCTAAGACGAACCTTGATTCCAGAAATGGTCCTTGAGATCTCCATGGAAGGCATTTTAAGCAAATGGATTTGGTTGTCTGCACAAACAACCTGCAGCTCTTGCTATAAGTAAAACATTGCTTCCAGTAGGTTATGAGTTAGCTCAGATTGAAACAGCAAGCTTCGACTTACAGAAGAAAGAGTTGGTTCTGGAGACCAAATGAAGTACAACAAGGGAGACCCTATTCTTGGTAAAAACTTCTTCTTCCCAGTGTCCAGCTGCCAGACGACAAGCACCCCTTCCCTTCCCCCTAGAGAAGAGAGTAAGAAAAATAGAAGCAACACAGAGTAAGAACTCAGTCCATATCTTCAAAACAGTAAATCTGTTTAATGAGGTCAAAGTAAGCAGAAAGTAACACAGACGCACCTGAATACAAATAAGCTCCATCAGAAGAGAAGTTAAGGACATTAACTTCAGCAGAGTGCCAATGCCACGTAGTGCAAGACTCAGCATCATCTCCATCTCTCACCCCAGGGTTATCCAAATCAGCCATTGCTCTCGCATTCTTCTTTTGACTTCCCAATGCAAGCTTTCTATTACCAAACCCTCTCCAAATCAACACTCTTCCCGTTACATCTCCAGCGGCTATAATCCTCTCAGTAGGATGAAACGCAAAAGCATTGATAACCTTTGTGTGATGCAACGTCATCTTCTTGGAAACTGCGTTCCTTGACCCTCCAGAAGGAACATCCCATACATGGATTTTGCACTTGTGGCGGATTCCGAAAAACTCTCCAGATGGACTGATAACTATAGCTTTTGGCTCTTCCGTCTACACAAGATAGATAAAAGCCAAATGATTTCAACTCATCAATCCAACCAAATACACACAACAATGAGATATAAAGCTGACCTCTTTCAAAGTATCTCCACGAGGAAGACGCTCTTTAGCAAGGTTAAACTTTCGAATATGTCCACGCAACTCAGTGGACCCTTCTCTAACCAGACTAGTATCCTCAACAGAAACATAAGCAACTAACTTACTAGAGTCACTTTGTTGAGGCTCACTCAATAGAGAAGGAATGACCTAGAAAGCAAAAAACAACAACATAAGCTCAAAAAAGTCCAAAGTAATAAACTTTACATCACACATAAGATTATCAAAAGCCAAAGTAATCAACTTTTTGACTAACCATAGAGTAAATGGGAACTTGGGCATCAATGGTTTTCAAAATCTCAGGTCCTGAGAAGTCCCAATGACGAATCGTACCATCTAGAGACGCAGTCCAGCAATAACAGAGGATCTTCTGAGCAGCGTTCGAGGCAGGAGCAACGATAAGAGTCGTGACTGGAGCTGTATGACCTTCAAGGGAAGTAATCTAAACAAAAAAAGTGGAAACCTTTGAACCAAACTACTCGAAAGGAAGACACTTTGGCTGTGAAAGTTGGTACCTGTAAGCCAGTGGCGGCGCTGAAAACAGAGACAGTGTTTCCTGTGCAGACAAGAAGCTTCTTTGCGTCGTTGGAGAACGAAGGAGGTGATGTCACGTAGCTTCTACCGCCGCGAATCATGGTTTCTGAAGTTGACGGAGAGGCGGAGATTGAGGGTAGAAGAAGAAGGCAGAGAGGCGCAAAATTGGTTCTTTTACAAAGCCCTAAACCCTTACTCTGTGTTTCTTTCGATTTTTCTATTTAATTACATTCCAATATTTGTTTTTTTAATTTAATTTAAGGGCATTAAAGAGCTTTTTGAAAGTTAATGTTTGGGACCAAACCGAGTGGAAGCATTGGGCTATTGTCATAAAGCCAGTCAGCACCATTGGGAGTTTCATACAACTGGGCTTTTTATAATGGTCTTAACCTAATATATATTCATAAATATTTACAAAATTAATCCTGATTAATCAAGAAATGCTAGAAAAACTAGTTTCTTTAAGAAACACCTTAGGTAAATGTTAGTAGATGCATATAAATGTTTTTAAAAAATTATTCCAGTGAGATGAAAATGTAACTCTATACTAGTATTTCATGAAATACAATAAAAATATAGACATGAATCAACTAACATAATTTTTTGACCCTCTTAGTCACTATATAGCTCTACTTCGATAGAAAAATAATAATAATTGTTTTGAATTGAGACATAACATATATAATAATATTTAAAATACAATAATGTGATTAAACTTACAGCAAACAAAATGATCAATGTAACTCCATTTTCCTTTGGAGATTTTAACCATTGTTACATAAAGACTACAAAGAGCTGCTACATAGCTTCTCAAACATAGCAAAACAGATCTCTAAGGTTAAACGGATTCAATAATTGATCATCTGAAGACAACTTTCATCAAGACTCAAGCTTTTCTTTTTTCTTTTAACTCTCCCCAAAAAAACAAGTTTTGGAGATTTGACCAAGGGAGAGGAAGTGGATTTATATGGTTGCTTATACGCTTTGTACTTTCCCAGGCATCTCATTTGGTTTCACGCTCTTCATCTCCTGAAGTTAATGTGCAAAAGAAGATAAAAAGATGAATGTTAACCACACAACACAATAAGCTTTTGAGGAACACATGCAACCAATCAATGTATATTGTCTAGTAAGGCCAAAACCAATCAGTGACACTTTTGAATACCATTTTTTATATTCACCATCTCTGTGTTCATTAGATATATAGAGTATGTCCAAAACCAATTAAATGACGCTTTTGACTACCAATCGCCATTTTTATATTCATCATTGGGTGAAGATATGATTCGTCCCTTCCACTGTTGTGTTCATTAGCTTAGAAGCAAGACAAGAAGTAAAGAGCACAAACAAAACATGAAACTAGCTTTGCTACAAAGCTTACTCAAAATGTACATTAAACATAATGTAACCCAACTAACTAGCTTAACCAAAAAAGTGATGAATCAAAGCGAACAAAGGAGTCAATATAAATAGAAACTAGTACACATAAAGATTCATGAAACTAAACATATCAAGAATCAAAAGGAAAGAATGAAAGGAAGACTTACTGATCCTTTGCCTTCGTAGTACTCGTCCAAAGCCCATTGGTACTTAGATTGGTTTAACCCAAACCATCTCACCAAATGATCATCCACGCTTGAATGTGCTGTGTAGTAAAATGGTTTTAGCACACACAAACAAGAATGTCAAAATTGTTTTTAAGGACCAAATCACACTAGCAATATTCTTCACCATAATCTACTTTCTAATATAGAATCTTTAGATCGATTTCTTCATCCATCAAGAAAAGGAAAGGCAATCTCAAGAAGATCCGAAAACGAGGAACCTTTTTTCCTCAGATTTCTCTCGTTTCTTACCATTCTGAATCTTTGTGGCGGCGTTTTTCAAGAACCCCAAAACTGAGCCGTCCTGTTCAGAAGAAGCCATAGATTTAAACTGCTGCGGCGGAGGAAGAACAGGCGGTGGAACGATGGGTTTCTGAGAGACGGCAGCAGGAGATTCAGGTGGTTTTGGAGTCGCTGGAGGAGTCATGAAGACAGTGTAAGGACCGATTTTGCCGATGACAGGCGGAGGTGTTGATGGGTCTTTGTTGATCGGCATCTTGAGAGAAAAATGGAAAGAAGATTCTCAGACAAGAAGCTGTGTGTGCAAGTTGCAGACAGACAGTGAAAGTGAAGACGGTTTCTCTAGAGAGTTAGAGGTTTTGGTTCCTTCCTTTCGAGTGTAAATGTACTTTACTTTTCACACTCACCGCCAGAGTCAAACATACAGTTCATGTTTTCTTTCTTTTTCTTTTCCTCCAATTTTTATTTTATTTTGTTTCTGATTTTAATCTCTTAAAATCCTCTTCAAGAGTTTGGAAAAATATCCTGAAAACAATTATTTTATTTCAAAATTACATTCTCTTTTTGTAAATACATTTATTTTTAAATATACTGAAAACAAATATTATGTTAAATTTTTCATTATTTAATTTTCTATTTTACTATCTTCTAACCATTTTTCTATTTTCTATAATATGTGGTTGATATAATCTCTATTGTACATGAAAATAAGTTTACATTACAAAGACAAAGATAGAAGTTACGAAAAAAGTTTTTGAAGAAATTAACAGCGATGAAAAATTAGTAACAATGATGAAAAAAATTCTTATAACCTAAGAACAACAAAAATAAATTTATCAAAGATTTACAAATCCAAAAAAAAAAAAATTGAATCCATTAAGATTACTAAAAACCCATAGCTCCCACTACATTTCTTAATCCATGAAAATAAATTTATAGCTTTATACAACATAAAACCGGCAACATAATCATCTAATATCAACAAACTCACCATGAATATCAACTACCAACATTTAAGTTTCCGATTAAAAAACATCTACAAGACCCTCTTCTCTTCACGTCTTGATGAGGTGATTGCAGTAGAAGAGGTAGCTAACAGCAGTTCATGAGCTTCATTTAGCATCCACTCTTCTCCAGTTTGACCACCTAAGATGACCAACCTAGTTCCTCCGATCACACAAGTGGTGTGTCCCCACGCAAACCGTGGTGGACTTCCCTTAACACTCAGTATCCTCCATGCCGGATTATCCTCTGCAGGATCAAGAAGATAAAGCTGAGAAGCTGAGGCAAGCCCTGCAACTGAACCACCAAATATCAAGACTCTACCACCGGGAAGACTAACCGCTATATGATCTAGCCTCGGTGGTGGAGCTGCCATGCCTCCTGGAAGGCTAGATCCATAACCAATCACGGGTCTCCAGCATGGTTCATCGTTGCTAAGATCCATCGTGAATACATCGTTAGAGCGGAACCTCAAAGTTCCCAATTTCGCAAGACCACCAAACATAAGGATCTTGCGGTCACCATAGACAGTTAAAGTATGTCCGAGGCGAGATGGAGGAGACCAAGGAACCGGTATCTCCCTCCAAGTTGGTGTATCCATCGAAAGGTCAAGCAGGAATGTATCGTTGAGTAGAGCTCCTGAATCAGCACAACCACCAGATACTATCAGCTTGGTTCCATCGAGTGTGCATGAGCTATGCCACGATCTTGGTATTGGAGGGGCCAAACCGGATACTTCTCTCCATGTAGGAGGGTCTGCATCAAGGTCTAATAAGAAGACATCATTGAGTAATCCGTGGCTCCCGTAACCTCCAAAGACTACTAAATGGGATCCGTTGACACAAGACAGCGTGTGACCCCAGCGACCAGGAGGAGGAGAGTTAACCAGAACGGATTTCCACTGGGGACTACTAGAGCCAAGGTCCAACACAAACGTATCATTCATCGGTTGCATATTCACACCTTCGCCGCCAAAGATAACAATCTTATTCCCAACCGCACATGCGCTGAAGTTACACCGAGAAGGCTCAACAGTTCCTCCAAACGTAAACTTCCTCCACGCATTTGCTTCATGTGTGGTAAACTCTCGGGCCAATCTCACCCATCCAATCCTCTTTTCACCGGGAATACTCTCGAGAACACGTGTAGCTTCAGTCCCCCACGTGTTTTGACAAACCATTCTCCACACATCATCATTCTTTGTAACCTCATTGAGCCGCCGACACACACAACCAACCGATGCGATATCAGAGGGAGACAGCTGTGACAATATCTTGAGAGCTATTACCTCATCACTCAGCTCGAATATCCCACATAGTCCACGAGAAACATTACGCTCTCCGGTTGGTAAAGCAGATGAAAAAGAGCGAGATCTTCTTGGAATTTCTTTTGCAGACAAGTCAGGAAATGGGGTTAGATCGATATCAGCATCTGCAAAGGAGAGAACGCCTATGAAATGAGTGATCTCGTCATCTTCACGGATAGGGACAAGACGCAGCTTGTTCATCAAAGGAGACCCGTCTTTCCTGAAGTTCAACAACTCTCCCTGAAACTCAATGCCTTTTTCTAGACATTGTCGCATCTTTGATACAACTGTTGAATCTACCGAGGGATGCCTTCTTTTAGCATATGGCCCTCTACACTGCAAGAACCGGCTGCCATAAGAAGAAGAAAAACAACTTAGCTGGGAACTAACAACTTAACAGATAAGAGTACTTGAGCGAGTGGTCCCTTCACAAGCAATAAAACAAAGATCAAATTAACAACAGTCAATAATGCAAAGGAACGAAAACATCACAAAGACATAAACTATGTAGTTGGCGTTGATCAGACAATACTGAAAACATTAATAATACTCCTCACTTGATAGCTTTGTTCCTATACAACCAACTTCCAGTACCATGATTTCAACTTGTTCCCAATATGTTATCTAGCTACGAATACCAAAAGAACGTATTCAAGCTCTTCTATCTAGTAACATCATATCCATACGACCATACCACAAGATTCGCTACTTCAGGGTAAAGAAGAAGGCAAGCTCTCTAGTAGCTCATATCAATACCACAAGAGCCGCTGCCTCAGGGTAAATAAGAGGACAAGCTCTCTAGTAACGTCTCAAGAAGCTCTCTAGTAAAAACGTATTCAAGCTCCTCAATAAGCACTCTAGTAACATCGTATCCATACCACAAGATTCGCTGCTTCAAGGTACAGAGGAAGTCACACTCTCTAGTAGAATCCAAGCTCCTCGGTAAGAACCATATTGATGAATCAAAAATTTCAAATTCCTCCCTTCTCTCGTAACATCGTATCCATACTAACAACTTAAAAGATACAGAACTTGACTGAATGATCCTCGCAAGCTATGGAACAATGATCTAATTATATGCATATAACATTAGTTAAATAATGCAAAAGAAAAAAAAAAACATATCACAAAGACAAACTATACAGTGGTCGTTAATCAGACGATACTGAAACCGTTAGAAGTACCATGTATCCTCCTCACTTGATAGCTTTGTTCCTATATAACCAACTTCCAATTCCAAAAGAACCATACTAATGAATCAAAAGTTCTTCTTCTTCTTTTTTTTGTCAACTCAAAGCTCTCTCTAGTAACATCATTAATGACAGACACACAAAGTATGTAGTTGGCGTTCCTAAACAGCAATTCAGACAAGAACAAATCTCTGTCTAGTAAACAGTACAAAGACAAAGCTTAAAGTCTTCTCTAAAGCAGCTGAAAGACATGACAGACACACTATAGTAACTCAGACACAAGAAAGCTCTATCTAGTAACATCGTAGCAGTAACACAAAAGAGTAAGTAGAAGAAGAAAGGAAAGCTTACCAGTTTCTACCAATAACTTCCTCAGCTCTATACCCAGTAACAATCTCGAAGATGGTGTTGACGTAAATGATAGGTTGGTCTGGCTCAAGAGCGTCGCTGACCACGAACCCGCACGGCGTCGTTCCGGGAAGACTAATCTCCGGAAACGGAATCGGTCCGCTATCTCCGCCGAACCATCCATCTTCAGCCACCTCATCTCCGTCGCTGAGATCGGAATCGCTGTCCCACTCCATTTGATTTTGCAACCAAGGAAAGGGGAAAAGGCTCAAAATTGATACAAACCCAGAAATCTCCTTGGAAACCCAGAAGAAGAAGAAGAAGAAGATAAAATTGATTTTGATCAAGAAGAGCCACGCAACGCAATTGATTCGGTCGGGCTGTGGTGACTCGGGGAACTCACTGCCTCTCCTTTATTCACCTTAACCGGTTTCTCAGTTTCCTTTACCTTCCCGGTTTACATATAATTTCCCCCGAGTTAATTTGATCACTTCGGTCAGTGCATACCACCGGTTTAAAGGTTTGAGTTGACTTTTGTCACAGATATTTAATACTCTCTCCATTTAGAGATGGCAGTCAAAGCCCAATCCCGCGGGCCCGGCCCAATAAAACTCATAGCGGGTCGGGATTGGTCACATATTTCTGGGCCCGTTTGTTAGCGGGCCTCGCGGTCCTGTCCGCCACGGGAATGGGCCTTTTGCGGTTTAGGCTGATGCGGGCTTGCGGGAAAAACAGAGATCCGTTTCATTTCTTCATTTGTCTCCTCACCTGCAAAATGACGAAGAGAGTGTGAGAGACACAGAGGCAATTTCGTCACCACTCTTCACTGATCTTCACAGACAAAGCCGACAGAACTTCAAGCGACGGCGAATCCAGATTGACGGTGCTCCGTTCTTCCCTTCTTCTCCGATTCAAGCTTCACCAACCAAAACAGAAGTCTTAGGCGGCTGGTTCTTTGGCCATCTTCTTCTTCAGTCATCTTCTTCTTCATGGATTGAGCATGCATGCACGAAGGAGCTTTAACAACAATAGACTGATCTTTAGGGAAAAGAAACTCGTTTGTATCACTGGTATGTTTTCCTACTTGGACAAAATATCTCTCAATTTGACTAAAAATACATTCTATTTGGTATATAATTATACGAGTGGAATCCTCATGTTCACGCATACTTTCAGGTGGTATGAAGGTCAAGGCGACCATGATGAATCCCCTCCTTATGATGTTATGCTTGCTGCTCAAGATGTTGTCCTGACAGCTTTTAGAGCCCTTGAACTAGTGGTTTTGGCATGAAGATTGGTCGTATAGGTAACACATAAACTGAATTTTCTATGTTTAAATTCTTTTGTTTTATGTTGTAGTCAAAGTGTTACTTTTGAATTGTTCAGATAATTGTGTGTTTTGGTTGAGAGGAATCTTTCTTGAATGTACTTGCAGAGGATGTGATTCCAATTCCCACCGACTGTACACATAGACAGGTTTGACTTTATTACAGAAACAAGTGGAAAATCAAAAGTATTTTATATGAATATTCAACATCATTCTCTTGCAGTTTTATGCAGTAAATAATGAGAATAATAACAATAGCCTGCGTGTTGGTTTCGTGAAACAGAATATCTCATTTGCTGAGGAAACAATGGAGCAGGTTGGTGATGGACGAGGTTGATGATATCCAAGAGAAGTGATAACTTTTTTTAGATCTTTGAAGATATAGACCCGCGGGCCGACATGCACACCCGCAGCTATAGTGCGGGTCGGGATTGGTCATTGGGTTCAGGGCCCGCGGCTCCCGGCGGTACAACCCGCAAAGACCCAAGTAAAAATGATACCGCTGCGGGACGGGACAAACAAGTTGCGGGTAAGCTCAATTGCCATCTCTATCTCCATTTCACAAAATCCCTCCGTTTCACAAAAAGTATCGTTTTAAAGAAAAAAATTTGTTACGAAATAAGTGTCGTTTACGTATTTCAATACAAAATTTAAGAATTTTATTTTTCAGTTTAATTTTCTATTGGTTGAAATATAGTTAAGTGTATAGGAAATGATATTTTTATATAAAAAATATATAAAATTAAATGTTTTATTAATTCGTGTGCACAAATCTAAAACAACATTTATTATGAAACAGAGAGAATATACATTTCCCCCGTTTTAATTTGATAACTTCGGTCGTTGCATACCAATCTATTATATAATGAGAGAGTTGTGCTCTCTCCTAAGGCTGCCACGTCAGCATATGGTGGGTCCCACACAATATTTTTTTGTAAAAATAATTATTTGCATGCTTTAAGAGTCGAACCATGAACCTCTCAGTGCTTATTTGATTGACATAACCAACTGAGCTACAAGAGATTTTGTAAAATGGACGGTCGAAGTTTTATTTATTCTTTACGAGACCGGAAACACATGCATCCATATGCTTTTACAATGTATTTCACTCTTTACAGTTTTTGCGGTTTGATGGGTATATGCGACTCAATTTTTTTCGACTCGCACCCGTTCTGCTTAAAATCGATTCAACCCGCAAATGCACATGTATATCAAAAATTTTGAATCGAAGAACCCGCATCCGTTCCGTGTTGGATTAATGCGGGACCAACAAGTAATGACTCAAATTCTCAGCTTTAACTTCCATGTTTCCCCTCATGGTCGGTATTGTTTGTAAATCCCGTATTTTTCAATGGACCTTATTTACAATTCATTTAATAGGTCCACTTGATCCAATCTACGAAAACGTACCTTGCAATGGTATATCTAGGGTCTCACCAAACCTTTGAGAGAGATATAGAGGCTAATCGCTATCAATTACAAAAACAATAAAAGAAACATACCAACACATACTGCAGTTGTAACAAGTTCTTGACTTAATTAGGCAAGTGATTATGAGGAATCAGAATACTTTGCAGCAGAGGTAAATCGACTAAACCTTTAGGGGGGTCACATGACACCCTTAAAATGATCAAATAAGTTAAATTGTGTAGGTTTCGCTAAAGAATTTCTAGCAAAAAATTTTGCTCTCTTCCCATTGACACCCTAAAAAGCAGAGATCAATTCCCCTTTGACACATTTTCATTTTTTTTTAATTGTATATATATGACCCCAGTTAAATACTGGGTTGGATCCGCCACTTCAATTAGAGAGGTGATAAAAAAACATTAATTAAGTTCGAATTGTTTAACAAATCGAACTTTCTAATACCTCCATGATAGTTGATGACAAATTTATAACTTTCTATCCGTTTGAAATTATTAGTTTGGAAGGTAGGTTTGTCATTTACGGGACTAATTATATTTGATTTATTAAAAAACTATTCAAGACCAACTATATTCAATTAAATCAAATTCATGTTCACCTAAATTCAGTTAAATTACTATATTTAGATTCAACCAAAAAAATAAATTTAATTAAATTTAATTAAATAATTAAACACAATTTAGATCGAAACAAATTTTTACTAATCATCTTCCCTAAGTTTTTTTATATATAATTAACTTTATCTATTATTTTCAGTATAAATAATTATAAAAAATAAGTACACACCATGTTGTAATTAAAACTTTCAATAATTTTCTAAACTCAAACATTAAGTTACTATTTTATCATCGATAGTAATTTGGCATGATAAAAAAATAAACTTACTACAATTTGAATATATATATATATATATATATATATATATATATTATTTTTTTTGGTTTGAAATAATTATAAAACAAAAATAATTTATTACATTTATTTTTCAAACTAAATAACAAATATATCCGGTTTTTATCCATTTAACCCAGTTATGTTTTTAGTTCACGTTTCATTTGGTTCTCCATCTGTTCCGTATGGATTTAAAAATACATAATCTATGCGACGTTTCTACAAAAAAAAATTATATAGCGGAACATTAATATTTCGGACCCCGCGCTTGCGCTGGGGATATGAATCCTAGTGGTTTAAAGGGTTGAGTTGATTTTTGTGTTGCTTTCGTGGATCATTTTTGTAGAAAGAGTAATGTTTAGTCTTTTTTTTTTTTTTCCTGGTAGCTGGAGCTACTACACACGCCACACACACAATATTGCTATTGGAAGTCCATCGTCATTGTCTCGTGGTCTTTTTGCATCAGTGGAAAGCATAAACAGAGACACAGCCACCAATAATCAATGCACTCTCGGTCACCAATGGATTACCGCTGCAAGTCACCCACCACAAGAGACACATTCATGTTTTACAGAGATAAACTTCTGTTTCTGTTAAACATCAAAGATATGAGAAGATTTTATTTTTTTCCATATTTGTTGTACTTTGTATATACTTCATGTGGGCTGCATTTCGAGTTCGATTCGAACTTCTTCACATCATCTCACGTTTGATTGCTTCGATTCAATTTTAAATTCGCCAATTGTGACTTTATCTCTTCCAATTTACTATTTTTCTTTTTCGTTTTTAATTTATAGATGCTGATATTATATGTTAATGATGTTACATTTACTTCTTTGTCAGCGTTCACATTAGCTCCACGAAGAATGACTTCTCTTCAGGATCCAAATTCTAATATATTCTATGTCACAATGTCAATCACGTGGGTATTGCAATACTTGGCGTAGATCTATGATGATGGCATTAGGAATTAAATAAAGTTGTATTTGTAGATGGAACTTATCATGAGATTGGTTCTGGATTAAGGGAACTTTAATACTTGGCATAGATCTATGATGAAGGTATTAAGAGCTAGAAATAAAGTTTTATTTGTGGATGGAAATTATGATGAGATTGATGAATTATATCTAGATTTTGAATCTTGGACTAGATGTAACAACATTGTTTGTATATGGATTGTTAATGTTGTGGATAAACAGATTGCGAAGAGTATTATACTATTATGTATTTTGACACAGCTCGTTAGATGTGGTTAGACATCTATGATCAATTAAAAAAACTATGGTCCATGTAGTGCTAAGATTAAACAACAAACATACTCGAAGGTTCAAGGAGCACAAACTGTGATAAGTATTATACTCATCCCAAACAGCTTTGAGAAGAATTCAGGAATCATGAAAGTCCTCATACATGTTGATGCGGTAAGAATGATTGTGTTAATATGAAACGACTTGCTAGTAAAAATGAATAAGATCATGTTCTGAATTTTTTGATGGGATTGAATGATAAATTTACAACTACAAGAGGACATATATTGATGATGGAACCAAAACCTACTATTTATAAGAGTTCAACGTTATATCTCAGGAAGAAAGATAAAGATCAATGAAACAGTCTTGTACGATTTTAGAGGATAGACTGTTTGTAGATTTTAAAACAGTTTTTAGTTTTGATTTTTCAAAAACCATTTTTGATCCAATCAAGATTTTTGATAATTAGATTTTCTAAAATTAAGGAAAACTAGTTTTTAAAATAACTACCTATTTCTAAGCAAAATTCAAAATCTACTTTTTCTTAGTTTTTCTTCAATGTGCCGTCAGTCTTTTTTTCTTTTTTTTTTTGGTTTAAATGTTTTTATGGTAATGCATTAATATAGCAACCCTAATCTTAATATAAATTAAACTGATAAAATAGAAATTATTCTAAATCATTATAATTGAATAAAATAATTTATTTAACATCTAAAACCTAATAATAAAAATATATTTATTTTTATCAAATTTTAGAGCTTTGTTTAGGTAAATTATTTAATATTTTTTTACTCATGTTTAGCATAGACTTTAATTGTAGAAAAGTTAAGTATTTTTTATAGAGTTATAAGTACTATATATTTATTGTACTATATATTAATTTTTATTTTAAGTTTTAGCTATTAATATATAAATTACATTAATTTAAACATTTACCATAGTGTTAAAATATATTTAAATTTTGTTTAGTTTTTTTTTAAAAATAAAAATACCTGTAATAATATTTTATTATGTTAATAATATTTTTCATTTTATTAATTTGAAAAAAAAAACAAATCTAGAACAACCATTCATGTTTTCCAAAAAACTAAAATCTACTGCAATATCAAAAATCAAAATCTATAAACTAAAAACTAAAATCTAAAAACCAAAATCCAAAAATGAAAAACTAAAATGTAAAAACTATTTAAACAATCATCACCTTAATAGCTTTTCAGACTTCGCCTATAGTACCTTCATTTGAGCAGATGATTACAACATATGCTCCAGCCTACAAATCAAAAGGACGATAAATTTGTTCTTACTGTAATATCGTTGGACATACGGTCAATAAGTGCTATAAACTTATTGATATCCACCTGGTTACAAAACTTTTGAATATACCAAACAAGCTACTACGAACACTGCTTCCAAATCTCAGCAATCATGGCCACCGAGAAAGGAGAATGTGGCCAGTCTCACAGTTTGAGACTTTGGTGATATTCCCATGCATGATCAACATGGAGTTCAATTGGGAAATATCACAACATATCATATACACATGTTTCTAAGTGCTCTAACAAACCTCGTAAAATTCTTAGTAGTATTTCTCAAGTTTCTGGAAGCACCATATCACTCTCAAATGGAACAACCTCTACCTAAAAATCTCAACCACATCTTATTTTCAATACTTTATTTTCATCAGGTATCTATCCCATTACTCACATTATTTCTTATGCAGAATTGATATTGAGGCGGGTTGTCATGTTTGTTGTGATCTGAATCTCTTTGCTCATAATGAACCTATTAGTAACACATATATTACTTTGATGGCACTCAAATTCCTGTCACCAAATCTGGAACCATCTATATTTTTAAGGATTTAATCCTTCCGATAGTTTTCCATGGTCAACAATTCAAATTCATTCTCCTTAGCATTTGCTAAGTGCCTTTACTCGAAACAGCTCCATCTCCGCTCGCTTTTCTTATACTTCTTGTTATATCTTTCCTCATAATCTTTTTCTTCTTCATGAGCATATTCTGGACTTCAGGGAAAGGTATTCTCCTCCAAAATCTTTACATTCTCGATGATGCTTGTGTTTCATCTCATATCTCTCAATTCAGTCAACTCAAACACCTTCTTGTATCATCTAACATCAACGACTAGGTCACCATCTCCACGAAAAAATTATTTTTTTTCCAAGATACTTCATGCCTCTACCTAAATCCAAAATTCCCAAAAGCATTAGAGTTAACACAAAAGTTTCAACCCCATTTTGTTATATTTTTTTTGTTACCCATAAATAAATGACCCGTGAATAAATGATCTTTGTTAATGAGTTAACACATAGATAATCTTTGTTTAGAATGAAACAAAAACTTTTTCTAAATAAGAAATCTAATAAGTTAGTGTCTATTAAATGATGGTACTATGTCCCAAATTAAAATTTGTTTTTTTCATGAATTATTTTGACCCAATGGCCACTTAATTGAAATTTTTTGAATGGTTGTAATAAAATTTTCTATCATTGTAATTAAGTTGCTTCACTAATATATATATTAGTGAAGCAACTTAATTACAATGATAGAAAATTTTAATTATTTGTATTCTCAATTTTTACAGAATACAAATAAATTCATATACACAAACAAGAAACTGAATAGTGTAAACAAAAAACATATTACATATAAATAATAAGAATGTTTATGTGTAGTCATGTCAAATTTAAACAAATATGTAATATGTAAATATTATATATCTATAGAATGTGAAATGTTGAAAAATACTTCTTTTATAAATAAAAAAGAACATCCGCGCGCCTATACCAAGCCAAACGAAAATTAAACAAAACCTTTAAACCAGTGGTATGCAAGAACCGAAGTTATCAAATTAAACCGCGGGAGATATTATCTGTAAACCGGGAAGGTAAAAGAAATTAAGAAGCCGGTTAAGATAAATAAAGGAGAGGCACTGAGATCCCTTATAGCCCGACCCGAATCAATCCCTCTTTCTTCTTCCTCTTCAAATATCATCTTCCTCTCGATTGCTTTGCTTTCCTTGGCTCTTAATCAAAAATCAAATCTTTTTCACCTTCACCTTCTGGGTTTTCAAAGGAGATTTCTGGGTTTGTCTCAATTTTGAGCCTTTTCCCCTTTTATTTGGTTGCAAAATCAAATGGAATGGGACAGTGATTCCGATCTCAGCGGCGGAGATGAGGTGGCTGAAGATGGATGGTTCGGCGGAGATAGCGGGCCGATTCCGTTTCCGGAGATTAGTCTTCCCGGAACGACGCCGTGTGGGTTCGTGGTCAGCGACGCTCTTGAGCCAGACCAACCTATCATTTACGTCAACACCATCTTCGAGATTGTTACTGGGTATCGAGCTGAGGAAGTTATTGGTAGAAACTGGTGAGCTTTCCTTTCTTCTTCTACTTACTCTTTTGTGTTACTGCTACGATGTTATATGCATATAATTTTATCATTGTTCTATAGCTTGTGAGGGATCATTCAGTCAAGTTCTGTATCTTTTAAGTTGTTAGTATGGATACGATGTTACGAGAGAAGGGAGGAATTTAAAATTTTTGATTCATCAATATGGTTCTTATCGAGGAGCTTGGATTCTACTAGTGTGTGTGCCTTCTTCTGTACCTTGAAGCAGCGAATCTTTGGGTATGGATACGATGTTACTAGAGTGCTTGTTGAGGAGCTTGAATACGTTTTTACTAGAGAGCTTGTTGAGACGTTACTAGAGAGCTTGCCTTCTTCTTTACCCTGAAGCAGCGACTCTTGTGGTATTGATATGATGTTACTAGAGAGCTTTCCTTCTTCTTTACCCTGAAGTAGAGAATCTTGTGGTATGGTCGTATGGATATGATGTTACTAGATAGAGGAGCTTGAATACGTTCTTTTGGTATTCGTAGCTAGATAACATATTGGGAACAAGTCGAAATCATGGAACTGGAAGTTGGTTATAGAGGAACAACGCTATCAGTATTGTCTGATCAACGTCAACTACATAGTTTATGTCTTTGTGATGTTTTCTTTCTTTTGCATTATTGACTGTTGTTAATTTGATCTTTGTTCTATTGCTTGTGAGGGATCATTCTCTCAAGTACTCTTATCTTCTAAGTTGTTAGTTCCCATCTAAGTTGTGTTTTTCTTCTTATGGCAGCCGGTTCTTGCAGTGTAGAGGGCCATATGCTAAAAGAAGGCATCCCTCAGTAGATTCTACAGTTGTATCAAAGATGCGACAATGTCTAGAAAAAGGCATGGAGTTTCAGGGAGAGTTGTTGAACTTCAGGAAAGATGGGTCTCCTTTGATGAACAAGCTGCGTCTAGTCCCTATCCGTGAAGAAGATGAGATCACTCATTTCATAGGTGTTCTCTCCTTCACTGATGCAGAAATCGATCTTGGCCCCTTTCCCGATTTGTCTGCAAAAGAAATTCCAAGAAGATCTCGCTCATTTGCCTCTGCTTCACCAATTGGAGAGCGTAATGTTTCTCGTGGACTAGGTGGTATATTTGATCTGAGTGATGAGGTAATAGCTCTCAAGATATTGTCAAAGTTGACTCCCCCTGATATTGCATCGGTTGGTTGTGTGTGTCGGCGGCTAAATGAGTTGACGAAGAACGATGATGTGTGGAGAATGGTTTGTCAAAACACGTGGGGCACTGAAGCTACACGTGTCCTCGAGAGTGTTCCCGGTGCAAAGAGGATCGGTTGGGGGAGACTGGCACGAGAGTTTACAACACATGAAGTAACTGCATGGAGGAAGTTTTCCTTTGGAGGAACCGTTGAGCCTTCCCGGTGTAACTTCAGCGCATGTGCGGTTGGGAATAGGATTGTTATCTTTGGTGGTGAAGGTGTGAATATGCAACCAATGAATGATACGTTTGTGTTGGACCTTGGCTCCACTAGTCCTGAGTGGAAATCTGTTTTGGTTAGCTCTCCTCCTCCTGGTCGTTGGGGTCATACTCTTTCTTGCGTCAACGGCTCTCGTTTAGTAGTCTTTGGAGGTTATGGGAGCCATGGATTACTCAACGATGTCTTCATGTTAGACCTTGATGCAGACCCTCCTACATGGAGAGAAGTATCCGGTTTGGCCCCTCCGATACCAAGATCATGGCATAGCTCGTGCACACTCGATGGAACCAAACTGATAGTATCTGGTGGTTGTGCTGATTCAGGAGCTCTACTCAACGATACATTCCTGCTTGACCTTTCAATGGATATACCAACTTGGAGGGAGATACCGGTTCCATGGTCTCCTCCATCTCGCCTTGGACATACCTTAACCGTCTATGGTGACCGAAAGATCCTGATGTTTGGTGGTCTTGCAAAATCCGGAACTTTGAGATTCCGCTCTAACGATGTATACACAATGGATCTTAGCGAGGATGAACCATGCTGGAGACCTGTGATTGGGTATGGATCTAGTCTTCCAGGAGGTATGGCAGCTCCACCACCGAGGCTAGACCATGTGGCGGTTAGCCTTCCCGGTGGTAGAGTCTTGATATTTGGTGGCTCGGTTGCAGGGCTTGACTCAGCTTCTCAGCTTTATATTCTTGATCCTACGGAGGAGAATCCAGCATGGAGGATACTGAGTGTTAAAGGAAGTCCACCGCAGATTGCATGGGGACACACCACTTGTGTGGTCGGAGGAACTAGGTTGGTCATCTTAGGTGGTCAAACCGGAGAAGAGTGGATGCTAAATGAAGCTCATGAACTGTTATTAGCTACCTCTAGTACTACAGTCACCTCATCAAGACATGAAGAGAAGAGGGTCTTCTAGGTGTTTTAATTAGAATGAAAATTCAAATGTTTCTAGTTGCTCTGTACATGGTGAGCTTGTGAGTTTGAGACGTCCCATGTGTTTGTTAATATTTTGATTTAATGGTTATTTGTATATGCAAGATTACAAACTTGATTTGTATATTCCTTTTGTAGTAAAATTTTGTAGGTCACCTGATGAGCCAAAACCAAACTTGAAAACTAATATGATAAATGAATTCCGTTTAATTTGTTTTTAGTTCTAGTTCCCTTTAATATACTAAAAAAGTTCAACATGCAATTGGTATAAAAAAAAACTGACATGGTTAGTAAACCAAGCTCTATATCATATCATAAACACATGGATACAACTCCAGCAGCAACCGAATGGTTTACTTTTGAGAATCGTATCATGTTCTAACGCAATTGTTAACAAATTCCTTGCCCAAAACTTCTGTTGAGTTTCTGACCACATCATGCTATAATAAATTATGTCGGAACAAAGTAGCTAATGCAATTGAAGAAATGTGAGGTCAGCTCGTACCAATTAATCAATAAATTAAAATATGTAAGTATCTATGGTATTATGAATTGAAGGCACTTCTATGACTAACTCCAAAGTCTGCTTCATAACCAACTCTGGCAATATAAAGTAAATCACACTTGGTCATTCACCCACCTTTCCAAACTTCTTTTGTTCAATGATACACTTCTTCGTCTTCTAAACTATGGTTCTTATGTTCTTGATGATAAAACAATCAATTTTCTTATGTTCAGATTACCCACAAAACCAACAACACATGTAATGTTGTTTGTTTCTTGTTTCGTCTGACATGGTTGTTGACATAACTAAATCATTACCTTCTTAACGTTAAATGCACAACCATACTTCAAGACTTTTTGTGTGGTTTGGATATCCGCGCATTGATTAACTACTTTTGACATGTCAAACCTCATAACATTTTGTCTCGATCCAGCTTAATCATAACCTAATGCAAAAAAAGAAATCACTCGGATATAAAACATCATAACCAACTCTAACCATGAGCATATATCACCACCTATAAAGAGAAATTATCACACCATGAGTGCCAAAACCAAGCAACACAAACACTAAAACCACAAAAAAGTTACTAGGGATCATTAGATCAACTGGAAAAATACATTGTCATTATTGTGTCAATTCCTATTTCGAATGACTATTGGGACAAAACTAATATTATACATTGTAATTTTGAGTTTGAAGGGATTATGGGTTTCAACTCAGAACCTCCTGGTATTCAAAAAACAAAAATTGAACTAGCAGGAAAGAGTAACTGCAACACCTGGGCTGTCTAACAGCACGTGCAAGTGGAGCGGTTGAACATGGCCCAAACCAAAATATATAAAAAATTCAGAATTTTAAACATAAATATATAAGTTATAATATAAAACTCTAAATTTTTAGACATACTATTAAATTAAGAATTTATATTTTCAAAAAAGATGTCAAATATATATAAAATAAATATATGAACTGTTAAAACTACTTTATTATATTATTAAATATAATTAATATTTTTTGAAAAGGGTCCAAAAAATAATACGAGCGGCGCTGTGCAACACCATCAACAAAAAAAACTCTATACCACATTATGTCATCATGTACCTATATTCTGACCAAAACTGAAAGTTCACCTGTTCTTTTTTTGTTAATTTGAAACATTTTTGATCAAAGGTGGAATACACAATCACAATACAAACCGGTGGAATACAAAATTTCCCCAGAAACATAAACCTAAAAGAGGTCCATAGTCTATAATCTAACATCTTTTGCATCATACAGTCCAATTTTGTAGACTAACACAGAAACTTAACTAACTTTTTATTTAATGAAGGTAGAAGTTTTTGGCGAAATTCTAAATTTAAATTTTTAACGTTAATAGTGTCAAATTTTCATGTAATTACATCAATAAACGACCATATAAAGCAAACAGTAAAGAAATAAAAACAGATTAAACATTAAGTTTGGTTTTGGATCATCCGGTCACCTACAAAATTGTACTACACAAGAAGGAATATACAAATAAAATTCGTATTGTTGAATATACAAATACCATACCCAAAATACTAACAAAACATGAACGTCTCAAACTCAACAAACCCACCATGTACAGAGCAACTAAGAACAATCTGAGTTTCCATTTCTAAAAGAGCCTCTTCTCTACTTGTCTTGATGAGGTGATTTTGGTACTAGAGTTGGCTAACAACAGTTCATGAGCTTCATTTAGCATCCACTCTTCTCCCGTTTGACCACCAAAGACAACCAACCTAGTTCCTCCGACCACACATGTTGTGTGTCCCCACGCAAACTGCGGAGAGCTTCCCTTAACATTCAATACTCTCCACGTCGGTTTCTCCTCCGTTGGATCAAGAAGATAAAGCTGAGAAGCCGAGTCAAGCCCTGCAACCGAACCACCAAATATCAAGATTTGCCCACCAGGAAGACTAATCGCCACATGATCCAACCTCGGAGCTGCCACGCCTCCAGGAAGGCTAGTTCCATACCCAACCACAGGTCTCCAGCACGGTTCATTCTCACTAAGATTCATCGTGTATACATCATTAGACCGGAACCTCCTAGAACCATATTCCGCAAGACCACCGAACATAAGGATCTTGCGGTCACCATAGACTGTTAAGGTATGTCCGAGGCGAGATGGAGGAGACCATGGAACCCTTATCTCCTTCCAAGTTGGTATATCCATTGAAAGGTCAAGTAAGAATGTATCGTTGAGCAAAGCTCCTGAATCAGCACAACCACCAGACACAATCAGCTTGGTTCCATCGAGTGTGCACGAGCTATGCCATGATCTCGGTATTGGAGGGGCTAAACCGGATACTTCTCTCCATGTAGGAGGGTCTGCATCAAGGTCTAGTAAGAAGACATCATTGAGTAATCCATGGCTACCATAACCTCCAAAGACTACTAAACGAGAGCCGTTGACACAAGAAAGTGTATGACCCCAGCGACCAGGAGGAGGAGAGCTAACCAAAACAGATTTCCACTCAGGAGTACTGGAACCAAGATCCAACACAAACGTATCATTCATTGGTTGCATGTTCACACCTTCACCACCAAAGATAACGATCTTGTTCCCAACTGCACATGTGCTGAAGTTACACCGGGAAGGCTGAACAATACCTCCAACAGAAAACTTCCTCCAAGAAGTTGCTTCATGTGTGGTAAACTCTCGAGCCAATCTCACCCATTCAATCCTCTTTGCACCGGGAACAGTCTCGAGAACACGTGTAGCTTCACTCCCCCATGTGTTTTGGCAGACCATTCTCCACACATCATCGTTCTTTGTCAACTCATTAAACCGCCGACACACGCAACCAACAGATGCAATATCACGTGGAGTCAACCGAGACAATATCCTGTAAGCCATGACCTCATCACTCAGCTCAAATATCCCACACAGCCCACGAGAAACATTACGCTCTCCAACTGGCAAAGCAGCGGAAAATGAACGATCTCTCCTTCTGGTGATCTCTTTTGCAGGAGATGGTGCGAGTTTAGCATCGGTGAAGAAGAGAACACCTATGATGTGAGTGATCTCGTCATCTTCACGGATAGGGACAAGACGCAGCTTGTTCATCAAAGGAGACCCATCTTTCCTGAAGTTCAACAACTCTCCCTGAAACTCAATGCCCTTTTCTAGACATCTTCGCATCTTGGACACAACTGTGGAATCTACAGAGGGATGTCGTCTTTTAGCATAAGGACCTCTACACTGCAAGAACCGGCTGCCACAAAACAAGAAACAAAACTCAGATGCAAACGAACAAAGACAAATCTCTAAGTCCAACACATTATTATGTCACGATGATATTAACAGTTCAGTAACGCATAAAAAAACATCAAAAAGACAAATCTCTAAGTCTTTCCTAAACAGTAATTCAGACAAAACAAACATGAATTCAACATACTAAGACCACAACGCATTGATTGTATAACACATTATTAAGACATGGTTACAAAGAAGATATTAATAATTCAGTAACGCATACAAAAATAAAACATCATAAAGACAAAGTCTTCCCTAAAAGACAGAACACAAACTATGTAGTTTGAGTTCAGACAAACTTTTTTTTAAAAATTCAGACAGAACAAAGCTCTGTTTAGTAAGAAGAAGAAGGGAAAGTAAGTAAGCTCACCAGTTTTTACCAATAACTTCGTCAGCGCGATAGCCAGTGATAATCTCGAAGACGGTGTTGACGTAAATGATAGGGTGGTCAGGGTCAAGAGCGTCGCTGACCACGAAACCAAACGTCGCCGTTTTAGGTAGACTACTCACCGGAAACGGAATCGGTCCGTTATCTCCGCCGCTGAGATCGAAATCGCTGTCCCACTCCATCTGATTTTTCATACAGAACATTGGCCTTTGAAGTATCAGAAGAAGAGTAGAAGAAGAAAGGAGAGATATTTTTGATTTTTGATTTTTTTGATATTTTCGATTTTAATTTTAAGAGGCAAACAAACGAACCAATAGAGATGAAGACAGCAATGAGATATTTGTAGGAATAATAATATCTAAAGATATTTCTCTATATTCGGTCGGTTGATGATGACTCACACTGCCTCTCTCCTCTCTTTTGTTCATTTGAACCGGTTCTCCTCAATTGATTACCTTCCCGGTTTGTAGAAAATATCTTCCTGGTTGCCATTTATAAATTGAATAAACATGAACCGACCGACCATTAATCAAATTCGGATTCAAAAATCCTAGAATTGACACTATTGTTGTGACTTGCAATAATTGGATCACCGAAAAGACACCGGTATGGTTTTTTACCGGCTTATTAAACCAGTTTTGCTACATAACCAGGCAACTAGCCGTCAGAACCGCCTTATGATTGGTGTTATCGGTTTACAAGAGAAAACCTGAGAAAAGCCACGTCACCATCTTTATGTATCTTTATGAATTGTTGTTCAAAAAAATATCTTTATGTATATTAGAAAATATTTTTATCTTCATAATGGATACAGAGCCTATATGAAATTGTTAAAGCATCATTATCTTCGGTCCTTTAATCAGAATTTTTCTCATGATTTAATATTTTTTTTTATTTCTCGACTAAGAAACTACTTTTATATATCTTATCTGAAATTAAGAACCCCAGTTAAAAGACCAGGGATAATAATAATCTTAGTACAGGATTCAATCGCCCACTCCAAATTTTTGTTTCTTTCTTCTTATTTTTTTGGTTTTTTACTTTTTTTCTAAAAGATATATATGTTAGTTTTAAATTTAAATAGTGTTATAAAATATAATCATATAAAATATGTTAATCAAGAATAAATAACTTATAAAATATCTACATCATGATTTAAGAAGTATCATCAAGTGTGAATCTTATATAACGGTTGAAATGATATAGTCAAGATATGATTCCACATAAAACATATAGAACTGTTGGTTATAGAATTGTCGGTAACATTTTTTACAGTTCTGCGGTATCATGTTTTAAAATTTTTTTCAGGTGGTTCAATTGTGAAAGAAAAATTAATATGAAGTAAAACTGCAAATATTTTTATTGTATTTTATATCGATGGAGGTGATTGAATGTCCGGCCCGCGAGGACGTCAGGCCCGAATCGACACACCATAACTAACAAAGGACAACACGTGATATGCTTTGTCCCCTCCCCGACAGATTTTTTATGTGGAACCAAGTGGCAAACCTACACCACATTTCACTTATCATAAGATACGTTCTTCTTCTAATTACTTCCATAACTCTTTTTTTGATTACTTCTTCTAAGTGCATCTGTACTTTGCATCTCCCATAAAAAAGTTAAAAAATAAGTTATATTTGTGTCAAAACACGCAACAGTGACACTAATTATTTATTCAATTCTCGACCGACTTGTTCACTATTCCATCGTTTCTCATGTTGTTCATCTCAAAGATCATCTCTTTTGGTCTTTGATCTTTGAACTGAAACAAGAAGCAAAGGGAGTAGTAGTAAGCTTTCATGGAGTCTCTGCTCTTTAGTTCTTCTCTTCTCTCCGCTGGTAACTCCCTCTATAGAATCTCTTTCCAGATCTATTTCCTTTTCTTGTTTTATTTTTTTCCTTTTTTAAGTTTTGTTTTGTGATTCACTTCCATACAAAAAGGTTTGATTTCTTTTTCTTTGCAAATAAAAAAATAAAAAATCCGATTTTTTTTTATGATTTGTTTATTAGATTGAAACAGTATGGAGAGAAGATTGATTTTATTTTCTGGGGTTTAATTTGAATTTTGTTGTTTCTCATGCATGCAAAAAATGCAATGTAATGTATCAGCTGGTGGTGGACTTTGCTTGAGGAAGCAGAATCTTAAGCTCCTCTCTTTATCAGGTGCGTTTAGGGTTTAATTAGCTTCCTAATTGCTTATTAGAGTCTACGAGACAAGACAATGTATGTTGGAAACTAGTTAAGTTTTTTTTGCTCTTTATTCATTTTGTTTTGGCAGGAAACCGAGTTAACCTGCGTTGTAACTCGAGTAATGTTCTTACAAAACCGAAGACTAGGAACAATCTTGTTACTAGACTTGATGGTCAAGAATCTTCTTCATTGTTCTTGTGCTCGAGACATAAGTCTAGGTTCCAAGCAAATGCCACTACGGGTCAGCCCGAGGCTTTCGAACCTAAGAGCAAACCAAACTCTTTTAGAGACTCTTTAGATGCGTTTTACAGGTTTTCAAGGCCTCATACAGTTATCGGCACAGTTAAGCAATGTTTTCTCTCTTGAAAACCCCAAATCTTTACCTGTTACAACAACCAGATAACATCCATCTCTGTGTTTGGTTTTTGCAGGTGCTTAGCATTTTATCTGTATCTTTCTTAGCAGTAGAGAAGGTTTCTGACATCTCGCCATTACTTTTCACCGGCATCTTGGAGGTAAATAAAATGGTGTATGGTTTTGAACAATGAATATACTATTTCATTTTATCTGTTTGAACAATTTTGAGTTTTGTTTTCAGGCTGTTGTTGCAGCTCTCATGATGAACATATACATAGTTGGGCTAAATCAACTGTCTGATGTTGAAATAGATAAGGTAACATATGTGTGTATGTGTGATCAAATCTTCTTCACTAGTGCTTAGATCATACTCTTTGTGGTCTCTTTGAAGGTTAACAAGCCATATCTTCCGTTAGCATCAGGAGAATATTCTGTTAAAACCGGCATTGCAATTGTAGCTTCCTTCTCCATCATGGTATGACTTCCATTTTCACACACTTTTGAACATTAATATAATCTAATTTTAAAATTAAAACAAACTTATAGAGTTTCTGGCTGGGGTGGATTGTTGGTTCTTGGCCACTGTTCTGGGCACTTTTTGTGAGTTTCATGCTCGGTACTGCATATTCTATCAATGTAAGCTAAGTTTCTTTCTCACCTTTTGTTATTTGGCTGATGCTGAAGTTTCTTATTAAGCTTTTTTGCCAACTACAAAACAGTTGCCACTTTTACGGTGGAAAAGATTTGCATTGGTTGCAGCCATGTGTATCCTTGCAGTCAGAGCTATCATCGTTCAAGTCGCCTTTTATCTGCATATTCAGGTACTTAAAACTAGTTTCCTTATCTTTTGAAGTGTTCCATCAACATCAACCTTTTGTTACCAAAAACTTTTGTGGCAGACCCATGTGTTTGGAAGACCAGTCATGTTCACTAGGCCTCTTATTTTCGCCACTGCGTTTATGAGCTTCTTCTCTGTCGTTATTGCCTTGTTTAAGGTATAAAGAAAGATGGAAATGATTATTAACTCAAAGTGAAGCATTAATTCTACTAGTATGGGATATGATGAAGTTTTCTTTGTATAATTGGTTTTGATATTGTAGGATATACCTGATATTGAAGGTGATAAGATCTTTGGAATCAGATCATTCTCTGTTACTCTTGGTCAGGAACGGGTAAGATTCCAAAGCTAAAGAACTTGTGACACTCTCTGTGTTGAACTTAGAATGAAAGATTCTTGTTTGCAAAAAAAAACACAGGTGTTTTGGACATGTGTTTCACTACTTCAAATGGCTTACACTGTTGCGATTCTAGTTGGAGCCACGTCTCCTTTCATATGGAGCAAAGTCATCTCGGTAACAGTCTTTTCTCTACACATCCAGTTTCGTGGTTTGAGTGATAAAAGGCTTCATTTTTATGTTTGATTTTGTTTTTAGGTTGTGGGTCATGTGATTCTGGCAACAACCTTGTGGACTCGAGCTAAGTCTGTTGATCTGAGTAGCAAAACCGAAATAACTTCATGCTATATGTTCATTTGGAAGGTTAGTTTGGCTAGTCTTTCAAGTTCATCATACAGACACCAATTACTAATAATTTCTTCATGTTTGTCTATCTGTCATCAGCTGTTTTATGCAGAGTACTTGCTGTTACCTTTTCTGAAGTGACATTAGAAGAAGAAGACTAAAGTCATTACCGTGCTTCTGTTTTTATTCAGACAAAGAGTATGAAACTAGGTAGAGATTAGTTTTTTTTTAATCCTTAAACATCATCAATAAACTGCAAAGCATTTCTGTTGGCAATTAGAAAAAAAAAAGGATTCTTTCTTGTGCAACAAGAAACCCTTGTTTGGTAATAGTAAGTTGTTTAGGCCCAATAATATATACACACACAATTGTTCCATAACGAGATAAAATAAAAAAAATTAGCCGTGAGGGGGGTAACTTATACGAAGTAAGTTCAGTATGTGAGCTTTAGATTCGTTTCCAAAGCCCAATAAACAGATTTTAGTTTTGGGTTCTTTTGTCGAAACTTCTTCTGCCACAGCGACTTTCTTCCTTCTCCTAATTAATGGAGGATTATTCTTGACCTCTCTTCCTCCACGAGACTGGAGAATAAGGTTTTGATGAACGTGGGCTATTTATTTTATTTTATTTTTTAGTAACAGTGAACGTGGGATATCTATCAAGGGAAATACCTACTGGTTTGCATCATCAGAAACTACCAATAGTTTCTTAGTCTGTTTTGATTTCACAAGAGAGACATTCTGCTCGCCTTTGCCTCTGCCGTTTGTCGCTTTTCCTGGTCAAGATGCTTTGAGTCTATCTACTACTAGTGTTAATGAGCAGCTTGTGGTCTTAAGAAGCTCATACGACAGCCAAAATTAGTTATACAACTACATATAGTTCAACAAAGTCGTTTAGTGGATAACCCATATAGTTTCTAGAGTTAAGCAAGTTGTAAACCACATGAAACTAAACTAGTTACAAAGAAGTTTGAAAAGAAAATACCTGTCATAGAAGTCTGCTACGTTTGAAATCTCTTCAGAATCTCTCAAACAATATGAACGTCTTCTCAAGCACATACCTGAGGAAATAAAAAATAATTAGTCTTTAACTTACGTAGTATGACCACCTTGTTCCTTTTATGGATGGACACAAGTCTAAAAACTGCCTGCCCTTTTGCTGTATATTTCCATCCAATAAGTTTTTTCTTTTGTAAGTCTTAATAGTGAAGTAATGAATCTGTTTTCAATTTGTAGTCTTTGTCTTAAGACTTTCTTAAATCGATGGTTGTTACTCTATCCATCCATAGATCAAAAACAGAATTTTGAAAGCCGTGGGTAGTAAAAAAAAGTCTTTTGTCTTAAGACTTGTAAACCGTACTGTGTTATGTTCCATCAACTAATAACATATATGGGCTGCTAGTCGTTTATTTCCATCCAGCAAATCTTATAATCATCCATTTTCATTGTCTTTATCTAAAAGATATTTGTAAGCCGTGGGTGGTAAAGTAAGGAATCTGTTTTCAGTTTTTGGTCTTTGTCTTAAGACTTTCTCAACCCATTGGTCGTTAATAACTCCATTCCATTCTAATAACTGAAAACAGATTTGGGCAAGCCGTGGGTAGTAAAGTCTTTGGTCTTTAAGACTATCAAGTTTTTGTCTAAAATTGTAAGTAGTGGATGGTTTGTTTCCATTGAGCAAGTCTTTTTACAGATCATTGTCTGTCTATGACTTTTGTAAGCCGTGGGTGGTAAAGTGAAGAATCTGTTTTCAGTTCTTAGTCTTGTCTTAAGACTTTCTCAACCCATTGGTTGTTAACAATTTCATTCCATTCAAATAATTGAAAACAGATTTGGGCAAGCCGTGGGTAGTAAAGTCTTTGGTCTTTAAGACTATTTAGCCTTGGTAGTAATACAAAGTCTTTTGTCTAAAGACTCTTAACCGTGTTGTTTTATTTACCATATACTAGTGACTTGTATGGTAGCAGCTGGTCGTTTATTTCCATCCAGCAATTCTTGTGTAAAGACTTTTATATTTTGTCTTTTACCAATCCATTGTCTTCGTATAAAGACATTCGTAAGCCTTGAATTGTAAAGGAATCTGTTTTCAATTAGTAATCTCTGTCTTAAGACTTTCTTAAGACGTGGGTAGTCATCCAAAGTCTTTTGTCTTAAGACTTTTATTGTGTTATATTTGCCATCCCCTAATGAACTTTTTATAAGCAGCTGGTCGTTTATTTTCATCCAGCAAGTCATTAAACTGGCTAACTGTCATTGTCTTCGTTTAAAGACTATCATATTATGTTTTCCTCCCAAGTCTTTTTACTGATCCATAGTCTGTGGAAAGTACTGTAAGGAATCAGTTTTCAGTTTCTAGTCTCTGTCTTAAGACATTTTCAAACCGTGGTGTCCATTCAAATAACTGAAAACAGGTTTGGAAAAAGCCGTGGGTAATAACTCGAAGTCTTTTGCCTTAAGACATAATAAGCTGTTTGTTTTATTTTGCCATCCTCAAACAAGTTGTTCCAAGCAGCTGGTCGTTAAATTCCATCAAGCAAGGCTTAGAACTGCCCCATTGACATTGTATTTTGTCATATTATGTTTTCCTCCAAGTCTTTTTACTGATCCCTAGTCTGTGGAAAGTACAGTAAGGGACCTGTTTTCAGTTTCTAGTCTTTGTCTTAAGACATTCTCAAACCGTGGTCGTTAACTCCATTCCATTCAAATAACTGAAAACAGGTTTGGAAAAAGCCGTGGGTAATAACTCAAAGTCTTTTGCCTTAAGACATATAATAAGCTGTTTGTTTTATTTTGCCATCCTCAAACAACTTGTTCCAAGCATCTGGTCGTTAAATTCCATCCAGCAAGGCTTAGAACTGCCCCATTGACATTGTATTTTGTCATATTATGTTTTCCTCCAAGTGTTTTTACTGATCCATAGTCTGTGGGAAGTACATTAAGGAATCAGTTTTCAGTTTCTAGTCTCTGTCTTAAGACATTCTCAAACCGTGGTCGTTAACTCCATTCCATTCAAATAACTGAAAACAGGTTTAGAGAAAGCCGTGGGTAATAACTCGAAGTCTTTTGCCTTAAGACATATAATAAGCTGTTTGGTTTTATTTGCCATCCCCAAACAACTTGTTCTAAGCAGCTGGTCGTTAAATTTCATACAGCAAGGCTTAGAACTGCCCCATTGACATTGTCTTTCGTATTATGTTTCCATCCAACAAGTCTTTTTACCGATCTGTCTTTTGTAACCGATGAACAGGGAAATAAGGATTCTGTTTTCAATTAGCAGACTCTGTCTTGAGATCTTTTTAAGCCGTTGGTCATTACTCTATCCATCCATATAATCTTAAACAGATTTTAGAAAGCTGTGGGTGGGTAGTACAAGTCTTTGTCTTTGTCAAGACATTTTGTAAGCCGTTAGTAAAGCAATTTGTTTTCAATTATAGTCTTTTGTCTTAAGACTTTCTCCAACGGTAACCATTCAAATAACTGAAAACATACTCTGGTCAAGCAGTGGGTAGTACAAGTCTTTTGTCTTAAGACTAGTAAACCGTATGGTTTTATTTTCCATCCACTAATGACCCTTTTTTCTGGGTTGTTGGTCGTTATTTCCAATCCAACAAGTCTTAAACCCCCACATTTTCTTTGTCTTTGTCAAGACATTTTGTAAGCCGTGGGTAAGCAATCTGTTTTCAGTTATAGTCTTTTGTCTTAAGACGTTCTCCAACCGAAACCATTCAAATAACTGAAAACAGATTCTCGTCAAGCCGTGGGTAGTAAAAGTCTTGTCTTTAAGACTTGTAAGCCGTGTGGACTTATTTTCCATCCACTAATGACTTTTTTTCCTCGGTTGTTGGTCGTTATTTCCAATCCAACAAGTCTTACACCCTCCCCACATTTTCTGTCTTTGTCAAGACATTTGTAAGTTGTGGTTAAGAAATCTTTGTAAGCCGTGGGTAAGGATTCTGTTTTCAGTTATAGTCTTTGTCTTAAGACTTTCTCAAACCATAACCCTTCAAATAACTGAAAATAGATTCTGGTCAAGCAAGCCGTGGGTAGTAAGTCTTTTCTCTTTAAGGCTACTGAGCCGCATGCTCTTATTTGCCATCCCCCAGCAACCTTCTTTATACATGCACTACCAACCCATATTCTCGGTCCAATTAACAATCTTGCTATAGGGGATGGCATAAGTTTCTTCTAGAGGCAGCAAGGGGCAATGTTCCCAAATAAGAATCTAACAGAACACTATTAGATTAGTGTCTGTCTATGATCTTTTTTTGGGGTTTGAAAAATAAAAACAAAACAAAACAAAACCAAACCAAAACAATGTTCCCAAATAAGAATCTGACAGAACACTATTAGATTAGTGTCTGTATGATGATCTCTTTTGGGTTTGAAAAACATAATCAAAGCAAAACCAAAACAATGTCCAAAGAAGAACGTCTATCTAATCTCTTGAGGTTTGATAAAACCATAAGAAAACAAAAAGCTTTAAAGTCCCATCTATTAAAAGAAGAATCAAAAGGAATCCTGATTTCAAAAATCTCAAGACATCAACGAAAGAATCTCAAAACAAAACCGTTTCAAAATAAAACGGGAAACTCTAGGACATACAGATAATTTACCTTAGAGAGACGGTGTGAAGCGGAGTCAAGTCCCACAAAGATCAACTGTTATAAGACTCCTACGAAATGGTATTAAAATGCACGTGTAACACTAAGGCATTATAAATATATGCCCTTGTTTACCTCACAGGTTGTCATCTGCTCTAACTCAGACTGCTTGTCATCCACCTAATCTCCTTCATTTTTGGTCCCATCATAATCGTCCACCAAACGCTTCTTCACTTGAATATTGCTCAAAGTCTCTTCTCCTTGGAGCCTTATTCTCTGTTTTTGTTATAAACTGCAAAGGAACAAGATATAACGGAAGAGATGAGTATAAAACAAGCTAAGAACAACAGTAACATGTTGGGTAACACACGGTGGAATTGCTGGTACATGCAATTTGGGTAAGAAAGTGAGCATGTTGTACCTAGTGGTGGATACGTAGTTTGAACGGTACCTGAAGGTGGAGATGAGGCTGGTTAAAATGAACGATACACGAGTGTAGCCTGGTCCGTTGAGGACCTGGATCATCAAGAGTTTTGGGTCTACGGCATCTAAAGGTGTAGAAGTGGCTTCTCCTGATCCTTGATCTTATTCTACCACGACGAGCCTTTCCTTCAAATATGTAAAGACGAGCAAAGGTGATCACGAATCGGGCAAGTTTTACAAAGACCCATCTTATAGCTAATCATGAGTTTAATTAAAAGTGCCTCAAACTGGTTACCAAATTCAGAACAGGAAAACGACAGCGTATGGTACAGACAAGTTTTACACGAAACCCTAACATAGACAGAGAGAGAGACATACATCATTTGGTTTCAGTACAACTTAACCAATATTTGAACAATTTTGGAAACCAAAAAACAAAATCGCGACATGAGAATGATTTATACGGAACCGTAACATAGAAAGAGACGTACCTCGACGGGACCAGCGAGAAACCCTAACCGGTCAGATCGGTTTCAGGCATGAAGGAGAAACCCTAACAAGTCAGATTGGTTCCATGCATGAAGAAGAAACCCTAACCGGTCATATCGGTTCCAGGCGAACGAGAGAAAAGGAAACTCTGAATCAACATCAATTACAAACGATTAGAAACAAAATTGCGATCAGAGATTTTATGCGAAACTTTAAACAAACTCATGATTTGCGCAGAGATCAAAACACTTACTAATCTGTTTTAGCAAATCCTGGAAGCGTCGGATTGAAAGAGTTCTTGAAAGTAGAGAGAAAATAGAAAACTAGGTTATGGAGAGAGATTAATCGATTTGGGAGAAAATGTTTTTCTTTTTCATTGCATTTATTATTAACGGTTATATTTCTAACTTGAGTCGGTCTCGATCAAGCGTTTTGACAACACGCGTTTGTTCTAACGGTTATGTTTTTAAATATGAGTCGACTTAATTTTTATAATCGAACCGGTCTTAACCACCCTAAAAAGAACCGGTTCATTTTCCACGATCCCTACACAGTATACGTCGTCGTTTTACATGTCTCTGTAATTTGTCAATTTCCTTGTCTCTCTCTCTGTGGAATAAGAAAGACGACGCAGAAAAGAAGAAGGTGAGAATGGCGTATGTTAGTATGGGTGAAGCCCACCGGCGAATCACTGAGTATCTAAACCGCTTCTGCGACGCCGTTTCGTACCAAGACACTTCTATGCTTTGTCGTCTCCTCTCTTTCTCTTCTAATTCCCCATCTCTTCTCTCACTCGCCGACGCACTCAACGTCTTCCAGGTGCTTCAAATTTCTCTGATTTGGTTAATTTATTCTCTTTGACCCATACCCATGTTGTAAAGTTAGCAGCTTGGGAACAGTAGGAGTATGTTTTTGCTATAAGTGGCATATGATATGATCCAGAATGTGTGTAAAGTTTGTGGCTTTTAGGTTCAATTTCAATCCAAGATGCTTAGAATGTGATCTGATTTGAGTCCTCAATGAGTATGAATCTTGAAAGAGTATGAGTAAGTTCCTGGGATAGAAGCTTTTTGATCTTTCTGTTGGTAAAGTTTGTAGCTTTTAGGTTCAATCTCAATCTAGGATATCCACAGTGTTATCCTCCAATTGGATAGTCATGTTTGTGATTTTAATAAGTTTCGGATTAGGGCTTGATTGAGTTCATGTGTTTACTGGATATGATTGAGTAATTGGGGTCAGGATTTCTGAGAATGTATGTTAACCATTTAGCTAGGTTTCTTATGTAGATAACTCTGAAAAACTGAATCCAGTGAAATCTACTCTTTTTGAATGATACAGGATGCCAGCAGTTTGATAAGACAAATCTGATAAGTTCTTTGAATACGGCGAAGCATACCTTTGCTTTTGAAAAGTTTGCCAAGTAAAGTTTTCTTACTCACTCACTCTGCTGCATTTATGAAAAGAATAGATAAGCTTCTCTCTCTCTCTTTTGTGTGTTGACAATGTCTGATATTGGATTCTCTGCTTTTGTTCAAGAGTTCCGTAATTGGGAATCTGCTTGGGCACTGGAAGCTCTCTATCTAGTTTGTTATGAAAATTTGAAAAAAGGTACTCTCTCTCTCTCTCTCAGAGTTTTCAGTTCTGAGAGCATGACTGGTTTGCAGTGGCAATGTAGGCTGATAAAGAATTGACTTCTAATGGAAAATCGCCTGAGAAACTAAAAGCAGCTGGATCTCTTCTCATGAAAGTTTTTGGAGTTCTTGCGGTAAGTTTTGTGTTGAGTTTCTTCTTTTGGGGATCCTTATTTAGTTTTTTTTAAACTGTATAGGGTAAAGGTCCAAAACGAGTGGGAGCATTATATGTGACTTGCCAATTGTTCAATACCTACTTAAGGTGAAACTCATGATAACATGGTTAATATTCACTCGTATATTGTTACTTTTAATATGATCAACCAGTGCTCTGAACTTGTGTGGCTGTGTGTGTTCATTATTATAAAACAGGTAGTAGATGTATCTCAAGTGGTTCGGGAACTGCTTCCTGTTTTGCCTGGAATCTCTGTGACAGTATTAATGCTGGATATTATGAGTCGGCTTGGGTCAAGAGTAATGGCGAGAATAGTTCGAGTATAAGATGAGCATTTCAGTTGTCAGTATTAAAAAATAAAGAGCCGTGAAGGGTCAAGCCCATTAGGAAGATGAGTAACTTATACAGTCCAGGCTCGCTCTGCTAAGTTCAGTCAATAGATTTTACAGATTCTACTAATGGTGACAATTTGTTTGTTTTGTTACAGGAACTTAAACGGATACTTGAGTCGTATACAGTTCTTGTAACACATGTGTGGTTTGGTTTATTGGCGTAAATCACCATTTTTCAAACTAACTATGTCTTTAAACTGATCATTTTAACTAATTACGTGTGGTTATATATTAGTGATGTGAAATTCAAAGTGCCAAACTCAACAAAACATTTCATATAATAATTCAAAATAACAACCATTCAGCAGTAGTAGACTAGCAGTATAGTGGTAGAAGTTGATGTTGATGTTGTTTGCTGATATGAAAATAGAGTTAAATCTTAGATTTCATTAGAAATTTGAGATCAGATTAATCATCGTTATTGTCTCCTTATGGATTAGTTGAATTTTGGCTCATACATCTTTTAACCTATCATTTTATATGTACCAACAATTAAAAATAACAATGCTTGCGGTATTTTGGTGGTAGATGTTGTTTTGGGATAATGTAAATCTGTTAGTCATAAATTTTATTCTTATCAAGAATTAAGCTGTTCTTTTTGGGCAGATGAAAACAAGATTATGTCTTAAATTTTGTTACAAATTGAGATTAGATTAGTCATTGAGACTATCTCTTTTACGGAATTAGTTGGTTTTTACCTCCAAAAATCTTCAGTTACAAAAAACATTTCAAAACAACTAATAAATTAAAATAAATTTCAGATTCAGATTATGGAAAGGGAGAAAAAGGCAATTGAAGTGCGGAAACAAGGGATAAGAAGAAAGCTAGTCCATTGAAAGTTGGAGCAAATGGACAAAAGAATGTTATGATTATTCTTCTTACATAAAACCTTTGAGAGAATATATGCGATTGGTGAATGAAACTTGTCATCATGATCAAAAGAAATAAAAATAAAATATTTTTAAATGTAAAAATAGAAAATTCACCAATAATTAAGCAAAAGTTTCGAAAGTGAGAAGTGGGCACAAAAGTGTACATCTTTGGTTACAATCAAAGAATCCAACACAAAATCAAAGTTCTCAAGATGCTCCATATAGCATACATAACCTCCTTTTTCTTAAGAGCCAATAATTCCTTATAGGATAAATATAACATATTATTCCATTTGCTTTTGCTAACAATTTTGTTTTTGTTTTTCTTCTTTTGGGACCATTGACACACAATCTCTTTGAAGCTCCAACATACAATGAGGCTAAAGTCTAAGTAGTTATAAACTTTTCTAGCCGAGTCACTTCAATCTATTCCAATCTAGAAATTTTGTTTTAAGCATCAAATTCACTGATTTTGATGATTTACTTTCTAGAAATTCTAACATTTGTTACTTGTAAGAAAAATAAATATTTAAATCATTTAAATATAGATTGTTTGAGTAAATTAGAGGGGTCGCTGACCAACTCAAATCATGCGTTATAAATTGACGAATCTGCAGAAGTTGTGTGGAATCTACTAGCCAATAACCAAAGATGTCGAATGAAAATAATTTATATATTTACGAACAGTTGATATAACGGTAACAACTAGATTACAGTTAACTGATTTAAATATTAAAATGTTTTGCAACTTTTATTAGTTTTGGCTAGTAGCAGTATTCCATCCCTTTCTAAATAATCTATATTCTACCCAAAAAAAAAATATTTTAAAAAGTTATATTCTTTTATTTTTTCAATATAATTTTTAGTAGGTAATAATGATAAATTTTAAATTTTAAGAAAGTAAATTATATTTATTAAATTTTGATTGGTTAAAAGTTATGGAAAATAGTTAATCACAAAAAATTATACATTTAATGCTATGATTTAAAACATATAACATTTTGAAACGGAAGGAGTAAATAATAGGTTATATGTCTCTATAAACATAATGCCCCCCTAGGCCCTAACCAATTTGAGTTTTTAAAGTTCGGGTTGTATTGAATAAGCTTAAAATTTTATAATTAATACAACCCACGTACGTTAGCCAGATAGCAAAGTATTAAAGACAATTCTCTTAAATAGCTCATTTTAAGTTTTTGTCACAAAAATAGCCCTAAAAAATAAAATGACCAAAATAGACTTTTTTTTTTTTGAAATTTTGATTTTTTTTTCTTTTTTTTTGAAATTTGAAACCCTAACCCCAACCCACCCGTTAACTCTAAACCCTAAAGTCCAAATTAGTTAACCATAGGGGTATAAATGCATATAAATAAAATTTTTAGCTTCTAAAAAAACATTTTGGTTATTTTCTTACTTAAAAACTATTTTTGTGACAAACAAACTAAAATAGACTATCTAAGGGAATTTCTCAAGTATTAATAAGCAAATCAGGAAAGGAAAATTTCAAAGAAATTTATTTTAGAAATTACAAAATAGGGGTTGTCTTTACCTTTGAAATGGCACCTAAAGACATATGATTGGAAACAACCATTTCATTACTCAGCAAAACGAAAAAGAAAAGAGAACAAAATTTAATGGGCAATTTTCTTAAATAGCCCTTTTTAAGTTTTTATCACAAAAATAGCCCTCAAAAAATAAAATGACCAAAATAGACTTTTTTTTTTTGAAAATTTGATTTTTTTTATTTTTTTTTTGAAATTTGAAACCTTAACCCCAAACCCACCCCTTAAATCTAAACCCTAAAGTCCAAATTAGTTAACCCTAAGGGTATAAATGCATATAAATGAATTTTTTAGCTTCTAAAAAAACATTTTGGTCATTTTCTTCTTTAAAAGCTATTTTTGTGACAAACAAACTAAATGAGGCTATCTAAGGGAATTTCTCAAATTTAATTAATGGTTTTCATTAACACTTTCGCAAATGTATCATTGTCGTTTTCGCAAATTTAAAGCGCTTTAAATGAAATTCTTTTTACTGACATTCTATTTCAGATGTTCTGAAGCATTTGAGTATTTTTTGGACTTAACAAGCTTCGTATCCTTGAAAACTCAAACAATCATAAAATAAAACTATCATATGATTCGATTGAGAAAATCTTATAACGTGAGATAAACATGAAATGGTCAGATACATCAATATCTGTCTTACAGAATCCAACATAATGTATCTTCATTACTTGGATAGAGAACTGGACAAAAAAATATATTTTATGTTTAACAAACATGGGCAAAATATGTTTTGACTATAATGAGATGCGAGAAAGTGGTGGGTACATAAGCAGATGCGCAGACATAGCCAGTGGCCACATACTAATTTCAAGAAGAATACACACAACAGTTGAATTACAAACATACATACAATATATATATATATATATATATATATATATATATATATATATAAAACAAGAATGATACTATATATTATAAATTTAAAACAAGAACAAAAGTAGGTCTAGTGGTGCCAATCTGTAATCCGTATATAGTTGTAGCTGTCCCTTATTTTGTGTACTGCCTAGGTGAATATAATAGACATGGATGTGGTGTGAGTTTTAATCCAATGGAATCCAACTGTAAATGCATAAAAAATATATTATTATAGTTATAGATAATCAAGGAATTTGATGGTTACATTGCAAACTGTAAATTTTTAAATCAAAATAAAATTGTTACAAAAGGATTATTGTGACATCTTATCTTTGGTATGTAATAATGAAAATAGAAAATAAAGAGAACAAAATTAGCAATTAGTAAAAGTGTTAGGAAAAAAAAAAAGGTAAAAATGTTAGGTTTTCAAAATAATTGTTTTTGATATCATATGTTAATGGTTTTGTGCTTTAGAACACAAAGCATGATTTTATAATCTTTATACTATTGGGACTCTAATCACTATGTCTAACAAAGCATGATATATTAATTTAGCTAAATTCTAATACAACTCACTATACTCCACAACTCGACTTTTGCGGGATAAAAATCTCACGTCACAAAATATGAAAACACTAGCTCAAGTTATTATTTGCAGCAATTTCGAGGTTTGGATTTTTTTTGTGATGAATGTTAAATTAATTCAAACCAAAAACTATTTTTACATCAAGTTACTTGTATCTTATGGTTTTTACTGAAAAATAAAGATTACATATGAAAACTAATCGGTACGAGAACCATGTTTCCATGGCCTTCACATACGACAATGCCCCAAGCTGCTGCATGCTAGATAGCCGATTCCTGATCTGTTTATCAATCAACCTGATCAAGGACAGCGGTGTGTGAGAGTCTTCCCCATGTTTTCTTCGGTTTCTTTCAGACCAGATAGCAAATAAAAGTAGCCTAAAAAAACTATTGTAGAAGGAAATGTTGCACCTTTCCTTTGTTTTAATCTGTGAGACAGCCAATAATCTCAGTCCACTCATTGGTAAACTGAGGACCCAACAGCGTGTGAGTTAGATTCTTCCATATTTCCTCTGAATAGATGCATTTATAAAAGAGATGATTGCGGGTTTCGTTTGGCTCAGGACATAGCATACAAGTAACTGCACTTACTGCGTTCTAATGTAGCATTCTATCACCAGTGGGAAGTCTATTCTTGATAGCAACCCAAGCTGTAAACGAGTATTTGGGGGTGTGATAAGGAAATCAAACCCCTATATACCAATCGACCTTTGCATTATGAATGCGCGTGAGCTCCCATGTTTTTGAGCTGAACTTCGCCTTGTACGTTTCTCCTTTGTTTTTCCATAATCTGATATCATCCTCATGCTTTAGACCTTTAGCACGAAGGCGTTGTATTTCTTCTTTAATGACATTGAAGATTTCCATTCTATGATTCTTTCTCCGATGAGAGAAAACCACTCTTTCCATCGTATCATTTAAACGAATGTCCATATCTATGAGTCCTCGTCCGTGTTTTTTTTCAAACAAACAGCCTTGCGGACAATAGGAATCTAACCAGAATGAGGTTGATGAACCATTCTTAATCTGCACTTTAGTGAGTCTTTGCGAGTGGTATGTATTTTAAACTTACTTAGATCATATTTATTAAATACACTAAATAAATTATGAAATAAGAACAAGTAAGAGGAAGAACATAAAAAAAATCATAAATGAAACATATTTTTATGCAATCACTTATTTTTAAACAAAAAAAATTGATCTGACAATGCAGAGAAAATATCAAGTTTAAATAGATATCATAAAGGGAATTGATAGAAATAAAGGTTATGGGTTTTGCGATATAATATTTATATCAGATACAAGAGATCTCATCCCTATCCCTAGAAACTATTTCAATCTTATCAAACTAAAAAATATTAATAATAAATTAATTATAATATTCAATTAAATATATCTAAAATTAGTTTTTTATTTTATTTTTCGTTTTTGACTGGAAAATAAGATTTTTCGGTTTTAGATGGAAAACACGATTTTAATTTTAGCAGAAAAATACGATTTCCTAGTTTTGACGAAAAACTAATATATTTGGTTTTGGTGGAAAAAAAGATATTTTCGGTTATGGCGAAAAAACAAGATTGTCGGTTTTGGAGAGAAAATGAGATTTTCAGTTTTGGCGGGAAAATGCGACTTTATCATTTTGACATGAAAATATATATTTTTTGATTTTGACGGAAAATGAGATTTTTTTTTTTGGTTTCGGCAGGAAAACAAGATTTTTAGTTTTGACATGAAAACAAGATTTCGATTTTAACATGAAAACGAGATTTCTGGTTTTGACACGAAAACGCGATTTCTGATTTTGACACAAAAACAATTTTTTTAGTTTTGGCGAGAAAACGAGATTTTCGGTTTTGGTGAAAAAACGAAATTTTTGATTTTGACGAAAAAATGAGATTTTCGATTTTGGCGAAAAGACAAGATTTTTTTTTTTGGTTTGGTGAAAAATATAATTTTTGGTTTTGACGGAAAACGTGATATTTCTGTTTTGGCAGAAAATATGATATTTCTATTTTCGCGGAAACGTGATATTTCGATTTTAGCCGGAAACTAAAATCTTCAATTTTGGCGGAAAAATGAAAGTTTTTGGTTTTAGCGGGAAACGTGAGATTTCCGTTTTTGCAGAAAACACTACATTACTTTGACTAGTGAAGATATGCTTGATATATCTATATGTTGTTCCATATGGATAGATATGTAAGGAGTTGAATTTTTTTAATGATTTCCTAATTTAAGGTCGATTAAAAACTAATTTAATTGTTAAAAGTCCATCCATGTCTCAAATTAGAAATATAATCGTAACTATGAGCCTATGCTATATTTCGAAAAAAAAAACTATGGGCCTGTGTTATATATAGGCATCAGTTAACAAAAGTACGCTAGCACAAAGGTCTGGCAGTTAGTAGTTACCAACATTTGTAGCAAATTACAGTGTAAGTTTTTATGACAGTAATAGGTAACAATGTCTTACTATATTTAGATCCTAAAAAATAAAAATAAAAATGTTTTATTTTGCTGAATAAAAATGTTTTATGTAAAAATTCAAAAATGTTTTATTTAAAAATTCAAATACTCTTATATTTATAAAGGTAATTTAACATTTTCATATAAAAATCAGAAACTGAAAAAGATTTACGTTAAAACTTGTAAACAAAATGAAAATAAAACTTATGAAGCATGATTTCCTCAAAATTTAACTGTCAGTTTTAACAAGATTCACTTTCTAACGTTTTTCTATAGTGTTTAAAAAGATCTTTAGGTGATATTTTGTTGGGGACTTTGCATGCATGGTATAATGGTATTATCAATTATCATATTAAAAGATTCGTATATACTCGTACCCATGGAACATTTGATTTGCTAAAGTTGTACTCTTCGAACATACTGTGAGATAAAGTAAATTCAGCTGCCACCAATATCGGCAGTTATTTTACATATCTACAAAATATTTAAAAGGCGTAAAACAATTGTCTATTCAGATCTCTTTTAACTTGGCTCGTTTTCACTAAGCCCACTTGGTTTAAAAGTTGTTTTGTTTGGATTTGATGCGCTAATCAGCTCTTGATCCATTTTATGAACAATTAAGTAAAAAGATTCACTGGAATGTAGCAGAAAGTCTGCGGATGTTTATATTTTCTGTTTTTTTTATAAAAAGAATTATATTGTTTTTGTCTCTTAGTTATTATGGGAGTTTATATTATATATGAAAAGATTAATTTTACTTTTGCTCTAAAATTGAAATCCTAATCATTTGATGGTGTTCTAGTGGTACGCAGATTTTGTGTTATTAAGAGCATCTCCAACCCTAGAGTAATTATTTTTTTTGTTTTTTCACTATTCTATTTTGCAGTAAATTATCGAGTAGGTTAGAAATGCTCTAAGTAACCCGGTTCAAAAGATTTATTTATAGATTGCAGTTTTTATTAGAAATTAGTCTAAACTCTTCAATAGATTCATGATACTCTCAGATTAATCGGAAAAAGAAAAAATTGGACACCTTAATCTCTCAAGTTGACTTAGAAATAAAGAATACGCAAGAATGAAGTAAGACTCCTTTTCTCGTGTGTTTTGGATTTGGTGGTCTTTTCTCATCTCTGTTTGTGGTAATGGTGGTTTCGCCTAATTCTATTTAATCTAGTTGTCGGTTCCCTGACAGAAGTAGCTCTTCTATCTTTGGGTCAGCTAGGCAGCTAGATAGGTTCTTGGAATTTCTGTTCAGCAGTAGTTTTAGTCGACGTGACCTCTTTTTGAAAGGTTATCAGATTTGTCAGATTTAAGATTAGGATTATCCCCGGTCAAGATAAACCGGGTTGCGTGGTGTGATATGTATTTCTGGTTTTCTTTGCTTTTTATTTTTATTTTTCAGCTGTCAAAGTAAAAATTTTTTTTAATATAAAGACATTTTTAGAAAATGCGATTATATTACCAAATAATTTAAATTTGAAATGTTTATTTTTTTTTCTTTTCCTCACCAAATAATTTGCTACGAGCTAAGTAAGAGTTTGATTGACTGTATTAAATATACTTAGCTATTTTTTCTAACCAAAATATTTTTGACCAACGCCCATAAATTTCTTTAGAGATATTATATCTTTATATTCTATGAAAAATTTGAGAAATACCATTTATGTGATATAAGTTTTTTAAAATGCTATTAAGAAAATTTTAATCATTTTATAAATTGGCTTACAATGATTATAATTAAATCATTAAATTTATTTTATAGACATGCTTTAAAACTTCATAAATTCTTATAATATTTCGTACAAATTTATAAATCTTTGACAATATTTCTTAATAAAATAAATATATTTTATAATCTGAATTATGAACGTTTATCTACAAAAAAAACTTTATGGAAACATATAAAAGTATATTTAATAAATGGACAACAAACATTGGCATTTAAAAAAAAATAGTATCAAAAGTTTAGTATTGAGATTCAGTCAATTATATATATAATATATAATGTGTTTTGCATAACATTCAAATTTTACATGCATGTGTAGAACCAAATTAATGATCTTAATTATTGATTTGATTATGGCTTATGTGTCTGGAAATTATATGGTTTATGTGTCTGAAACATATAAAACTTAGATCGCACAAAAGATCAAGAAGTACTAATTTCTAGAATTGAAATACATGTGATCAATACTTGTATATAGTAGTCTAATATTGATCGGGATTTATTGTTGTATTAATGCCTTTGCCATATTATTACATGAAGTTTAAACGTAACTCGTTAGTCGTTAATGCATGTATGAAGTTGTAAACAACAATAAAAAACAGATGAACAACAGAACAAAACATATGGTAGTTAGGTTTAATTCACAAATTTTACAAACCAATAATGGAGAGCGGTTGGAATTTATAAAAGTTTCTGATTGTTATGTCAATCCATTGAACTTGGAATTTATAATATCTTACTAGTATTATGGCCCCTGCTATGCAGGGGCACATTATATTTTCAATATAAATTTTAATACAACAAAATTATTATCATTTCTAAACATATGAGTGGTCTAAATATACTTATTTTCTTAAAATATAATATAAATGTTATTTATTATGATTGAATAAAATATTTATAAAATATTAAACTATTTATTAAATATGATTAAAGATTTAGAAATATTTTAAAAAGTAAAAAATACACATTTTAAGAAACAAATATGTTAAAAATTATAGCAATTAAACACAATCTCCAATTAAACATATTAACCAAACAAAATTCACAATTTAAAAAACAAACAATACGTAAGGTTAATAAAAAGGAGAACACCTGTTAGAAACATGATTTGCAGAAATGTATAGACTCGGGAAGCAGTGGGATCATGATAATCATCTGTTTTGCCTGCAAATTTGGGAAGAGTGTCAATTGAAAGCTTAAATAATCACAATTCAATGGAAGAAAATATAAAACATTACGTACCCATGAGCATAAAATTTCTTAACTTTGACATTTGTACATACTATAATCAATCAAAAAAATATCCAGAGAAACATATGCATTTGTTTGATGTTCTTTACACAGAATAAAAAAGTGAAGTTATGGATAATGGTGGATTCCAAGAGAAGATTTAGTAGTTTTATCCGTAATATAATTTGACAGGTGAGTTTAGATAGTGGAAACAGTTATAGAGATAATGGGAAGTAGCAGTTGTGATAATTCATTTTTGTTTCAACCGGTTACTCTCCAAACAATATAAACTTTTTAAAGAAATTTGTTTTAAAAGAGATGTAAAGAAAAAAATAATTATTTTATTTTTAATTTATTTTTTTGAAAAAATCTACGTGTCAGTATCTTATTCGTCTGGCGACTTGCACGGGATTATAGTTTTTCAAACACTAATTTTAAAATAATAAACACTCGCGAAATATTTGCTTGAGTAAGTTGCGGTGCATAAATACATATATACAATTAAATATGTTCGTGAGTGTGTGGGTTGCATATACATGTGGAGGAGATTGGCTACACACATATCATACGTTATGTGGTCTCTTTCATGAAGCCAAAAGATGGAACATAAGAGCTTAGATTTTTCTCTAATATTTAGTCTAAACTATGTCTTTCATCTCAATGACCCATCTTCAACTTAGACTTAGTTCTATTCTGCCCCATCTTTCTCTCCTAGGCCAACCTTTACACACACACACCAAACAAATACACGTACGTTATATATATACTAGCAAATGTGTTCTAATTTTATGTTATTTTGTTTTTATATGGTTTCAACCGTAAAAATAAACTAAAAGTATCTCTAACCCATTTTTATGTTTGTTTATATAATAGTACTTAGAGGCACAATCACTATAATCCATCTATGTTTCTTCCTCTGAAAAAGATATTACTATTTTTTTATATAGAAAAAAATAAAATCTTCTATATCTTACTTTATATTTATATTGCAATTTTAGACAAATACATTGAAATAAAACACATCTCTATTATATAGTTCTACTATCTTAAAACATAGCAAATACATTAGAAATGGTCTAAAGTCAAACAGAAGTTTGTAACAATTTTTCTTTTTACACAAAACTAGTTTTGTCCTAAATAATACTCTCTTCGTTTCAAAATAATTCATATTTTAGAAGAAAAAAATTATTTCTAAAAAATCCATATTTTACATTTTTAATGTATGTAATAATGACAAATTATAAATTTAAAAGATATTAATTATGTTTACTGAATTTTGATTGGTTAAAAATTATAGAAAATTGTTAAACACGAAAAATAATGCACATATTGTTAAAATTTTACGTGTTTTCTTAATAAGTGTGAAAATTCTAGAATATACATCTTTTGAAACGGAGAGAGTAGTAATTAATTAATTTTATACTCCCTCTGTTTCATAATAAGTGCCGTTTTAGCTTTTTGCACACATATTAAGAAAACATTTAATTTTGCATATTTTCTATAGAAAAACATCATTACCCATACACCTAATCATATTTCAACCAATAGAAAATTAAACTGAAAAATAAAATCAATAAATTATGCATTGAAATCCTAAAACGACAATTATTTTGTAACGAATTTTTTTCTCTAAAACGACACTTTTTGCGAAACGGAGGGAGTAATCGAGATGTTTTCGGGTGTATCAGAACATGACCGTAGGTTAATTATAAAAGTGTTAACAGTAAACTTATTGTTTTTAACTGATTTTGTGTCAATTTTACTTTTATTAGTTGAAAAAATAAAGTTGTTTGGCTCAAGTGGCTTCACATCACACATCACGAGATTCAGTGGATTTAGATTTGTTATCACAGAAGCTGTAGGAGTACCACGGATCCACAGAGCTTTTCCTCTTTCTCTTGACGTCTGTGATTTTTAGAAGTGGAACGTGAAGGTGGCGAGGTATCATTGGATGTATCTGTCTGTCACCTACGTAAATGACAGATCCTTAAAAGCTTAGTTATTTAGTAGTAACGGTCCCGTTAAATTTCAGACGTCGCAGTCCCCACACTAACACTTCTGAATTGGTATTTAAAACCATAGCACGAGAATCAATGAAAATTGACTCTTGTTTCTTAATAACTGTAACGGTCGTTAGATTCTCTAACAGTAAAATAAGGCTTTAAAACAAAAGAAGAAAAATAAGGCTTTTTAGTCGGTAAAATAAGTAAATTAAAATGAAATAAACTAAGTTAATAAACCAAAAAGTAATATTGATGTCTGCCGTGACCAGTAGTAATGCGATAAAACAGTAAACCAGTTCTTTTTTTTAATATAATATTATTTAATCAGTCCTAAACTGATAATATAGATTTAATTATAAATCGGACTCGAACAAAATCACTCTATTCAAATATTTTTTAACTAATTTTGTTTGACATATCTCCGATGTTTTCTGCTAGATCGGATTCATAATCTTAAAATATTGGTTACTATTCTCAACTTTCGACAATTACCACATAAAAAAATTAACCTCGTTTCCTCGAATGTTAGAATCTTCCCATATCACTTTCAAAATAGTTTGCACCCAAAAGACTCATCAAAATTTGTAATCGTCAAAATAACATGTTAAACAAATAAATAATATGTTAGCGAAGAAAATTTATTGTTTTTAAAAAAATTAATCATTAATTAAACCATTACATTCGGAAAACTTGTGTGGAAATACTAATTGATTACTTCCTCCTCCATTTCAATTTAATTGTTATTATATAGAATTTTTTTTGTTTAAAAATAAATATCGTTTTAGAATTTTAATGTAAAATTTATTAAGAAGATTCTCTGGTTTATTTTTTTATTGGTCGAAATATGGTTATGTGTATAAGTAATTATATTTTTATTTTAGAAATATATAAAATTATATGTTTTATTAATATGTGTGCATAAACCTAGAACGATAATTAAAATGAAATGAATGGAGTATTACACAAACACAAACTATTAAATAATATACTATTAAATAATATGTTTGCGAGTAAAATTTACTGTTACTTAAAAAGTATAATCGTTTGTTATACATTTATCTATATTATTATGAATTTATATGCCTCTGACACATTCATATAAAATTAAGAAACAAATCACATATTACAAAAACACCGCATGTTACGAAAACAAATGATTTTTTTGTAATCATTACTTATTTATTAATTTTGTCTAAGATCAATTATATAATTTCTTATAAACTATATCAAATTTACTTAGCAACAAATTTTATTTTATTTTTTTTAAAATACAAATATTTTAAAATGTATATACATATTTTAGAACGATAACTATAGTTAATGTGGGAGGAATGGTCTGAATTTGTAACACCAGAGTAAATTGAGTGAATGGTTTGAATAGCCTAATTTACTCGTAAAATTTTCTAGTAAATATTTCTTCCGTTTCAAAAATATACATTTTAAAGAGAAAAAATTATTTCAAAAATATACATTTTTTATATTTTCAATACAATTTTATCAATTAATAATAAAAAATTATAAAATTCAAAAACATTAATTACATTATGTAAAGTTTTATTGGTTTAAAAGTATATAAAATATAAAATTACAAAAAATTATATATTTATAACTAAATTTTAATATATTTTATTAAAAAATAAAATTTATCAAATATGTATTATTTTGAAACGGATAGAATATAAAACATGATACTATTTGAAATGATCACCTAAAAATGGTTTTTAAATCTGTGTATGAGAGGAAGCGATCTATAACTTGATTCTACAACTTGAGAACTAATCAATTATTTTTTATGATCCGGGATATTCAGTGGACCATGATCTAACCGATTAATTTTCGGAGGTCTGACCACCGGTGTCAGCCAGACCGATTATTTTCAAGGAGAATTAGATACATTTGTCGTTTAACCACATGTTAGAGTAATCTGAGAACAATAAATTCGAACCCATAATCTTTAGGATCATTGTGGGATGCCATGTACCACCCGACCACTAACGCGTGATTAGAAATCGTTTATTTTGAATTTAATAAATGTTTTTTCCAGTGAATATTATAAGCACACGACTGAGCACTGGAATAAAAAATATATTCGTTGTTAAGTTAGATGGACTTCCAAGTTAAAATCATTTGGTAATAAATAGAATGGCTCATCTATCTTATATATTGCTTAAGATCACTAGTGGATACTTTGTGTTTAATATTCTTAACACGACTTTGAAATTCTTGATCCATGTGGCTGTTTGAAGAATTCATAAAACATTATAAGAAGTAGCAACAAAAATGAAAATAAAAAACAAAATAAAGAGCAAGGGAACAAGTAATTAACTTTAGCTTACCTCGAACTTGACGGAGGCGTTATAGCCCGTACATGTTGCAGAGTTCCCTGGGTACAATACACAGAAAATTGCCAAATTGGGGTAGCTAATAATTTTGATAAATTTAATCAAAGAAAATGGTTTCTTATTTTATGCTATTTTACAAACATCAAAATAATTCACGAAAATATTATTAAAGATCTGTTCCAGAGAGATACGTAACAGTTTCGATTCATATTTCAAATTTGAGAATCAGCTATACCTAAAATGAATATAAAATCGTATTGTTTCACATGTATTTATAATACAAAATACAATACTTTTCATGTATCATTTTAAGTGGTGTTTAAGAAAGAAATATGTTGTAAATTAATTAATATTCTCATTATTCTAAATAAAATTTAATATTATTTTAATTTTTTGATTAATTACAAAATGCTTTTCTTTTTTTTATTATTGATTTAACAAGTTTAATTTAATGATATTTTATATAACCAAGATTAAATTGTATGAAAATTTATATTTTTTTAATCTATGTGTAAAAACCTTAAATATCACTTATATTAAAACAAAGGGAGTAGTTCATTTTTCTTTTGTTTGTGATCACTTAAAGACCAATTATCCAAATCACAAGCGTGGTTGCAAGCTCATCGCCCACGCTATCTTATAGACAATTTTATCCGGAAAATACTTATTTTTCAAAATAATTAATTATCAAATAATAATTGCCATTTCTCAGGATCATTAGATGATTAAATATATTGAGAGAAAAGGACTGTAAAAGCACTTGGATTTCCAAAACATGAGGACATTGGTATCTAACCAACGTAATAACTTTTGTTGTAAAAAAAACCGAAGCAACCCAAAACTCGCTGAGTGGTAATGAAAGACTACAACGTCGCAAATGTATAAAAAGCTGCTCCTTATTGGAATCAAATTAAACACCTCTAGAAGATATTCAAGGCCTTAAACACTGAGCCAAGACCAAAACCTCACACTTCAACATGTCTAGGTTCGTTCTTGGCTCCACCAAACAACTAGTTAACCTTGCTTCAAACAAAAGAAAAGGTATGGGCACATTTTAAATACTTTGATTTATTTGACTAAGCTATCTTTTTGTTTATGTTGTTTCTTTGTTTAAGCTTAACTCAAATAAAAAAAACACTTGTTTAACTTCATTTTAGGTTTCAGAATCGAGTGTTTGTATTCTATTAGTTTCAAGATTCTTAGTATGGGAAGTCTTGTATTTTTGCCAAGAAAACAATAATGATAAAAATATTTACCTTAGCAAAGAAATAAGTATTTTGGGTGTTTATGAGAAGCAATCCTTGAAAGTAAACCAACTTATCAAAATTTTCATTCATAGAATTGTGTGGCGTCCTTGTTTCATCCGACCATCATTCTATTCCATCCATCGGTCAAATTTGAGAGAGTTAGACAATCAACAAAATTTGTTTCACCATCGTCTGCCTCGACCATACGCTGATCAGAGTAAGAGTGTTGCACAGCCAGCAATCTCGATCTCATACCTCTCGACCATAGCTTTGCCTTTGACCTTCATTTCCATGCACTGACCATCGCTCACTCGACCACTATCGCATCAACCACCCGCCACTGACTAACCTGTACGACCATTTGGTCGATTGTGCTTCTGTGCCTGCATCATTAATATCAAACCAAAGTTAAGTACCCGTAATCGGTAGTTCTACTAGAGTACTTAGTGAATGTAAGGGCAAATGTTCAAATACTGAAAAAGAGAGAAGATTTAAGCTATAACTGATAAAATACTAAAAAATTGATTGAACTAAAATAAATGGAATGATATGAATGAAATACATTATGAAATGCATTATATTCATTATAACTAAATTTGTTGTAGAATCATTCTTCTTTGGCTACAACTGGAATACCTATTTTTTTAATGAAATGCTTTGAAATGATTAATTCTATTAGTTCCAAAAAATATTTATCATTAACGTGAATGAAATGAAATGCTCAAATGCTCATTCCATCAGTTTCAAAAATTAAACAAAATAAAAAAATAAACCATTCCATAACAATTTTGTTAAGGAATGAAAAGAATCTATTCCCTTTTCTATTGCATTTAATTTATTTTTTCCATTCATCTCTATTTTATTTATTCATTTTTTTAATTTACCAGTTATAATCTTTATATTTTATCTATTTTTGTGTGAAATTAATGGAATGCGTATTCCATTCCAATTAGTTCAAATGATAAAAAAGATTTTGGAATTAATAAAATAATTCATTTAATATTAATTCATTCCAAAAACCAACAATTTAGTTGTACCCAGCCTTAGTAAGAAAAATGTACTCATGATAATATAAATAAAAGTTACGTACGGGAGGTGCATTATTGGGGGACCCAGCATGATTAAAAGTCAATACCTCCTTAGTGATGTTGATCAAAAAAATAATCTTGAAACAATTTTCGTTAAGTGAAAAGTAAAATAATATTCACAACATGTGAATCGTTCCAGCAATTGCTGACCTTGCCATAAGGCAGATTTGAAGAGCCATTGCTTCGTTACCATCCTTTAAAGCCATAATCATGAAACTATGATTTTAGGACTGCAAATCACATTCTGTGAATTTAAAAATTCTTAATAAACATAGCCTAGACCAACGTCATCTAATTATTTTATTTCCAACCCATACTGTCCACATTCTCTGTGATTTAATCCATCTGCATACCTAATTTTTAATTTTTGAAAATATCCTTTTATAATATGACTGATATAAATATATGTGGAACACAAATCGAAACTAACATTCTTTAATTAAAAATAGTATCATGAAAAATACAAATGAACAAATCTAACATATTTATGTATTACATTATTAATTTTATCTTTGCATCTAATATCAAAAGAGAAGAGCGAACAAATTTAACTGATCTATGTCTAAATGTCTGGATTTTTTTGGTAATAATAAATAAAAATATTATATTACTAAAATCTCTTTTATAATTATAAAAACAAAACGCTGGTGACAACTATTCAAAAATTTAAACGAATTCTCGAATCATGTCACACACACACACACATCTTATATATGCCTATAAATATTACTCCCTCCGTTTCAAATTAAATGTCGTTTTGGAGTAGAATTTTTGTTTCAAAATAAGTGTCGTTTTCGGTTTTCAATGCAAAATTTATTGGTAATATTCTATATTCTATTTTTCTATTGGTTGATATATAGTTAGGTGTATTGGTAATAGTATTTTTATTTTGAAAATATGTAAAATTAAATGTTTCTTTAATTTGTGTGCATAAACCTAGAACGACAACTAATATGAAACGGAGGGAGTATTACATTAGTATATATAACATTCTTTTAAATGCTACAGATTCTGCTTTTGTGCAAAATGTTTTTGATGATAACTCTATATGTAATTGTGATTATGTATATAACAGAAACACAATTTTCTGTTATGTAGCTATATACAGAAAGAACTATATCTAACATTCTAATCGACGATGAATTAGCCTAATGGTTATTCTTTAAAATTGCCGAAAATGTAAAACAATCTTACAAATCATAGGTTAATTTATATAATCTAGATCTCGCTGTAAGGGAATGTACTAATCGAAGGATCTAAACCTCATGGTCAAAAAAGAAAAAGGAAATCTAAAAATTTTAAACTATTTTTGTTGTTGTAATGTTAAATTTGGCATATTATCATAATTTTGAGTTAATAATTATGAGATTTCTCTTCAAAGTTTCTTTTTTTAGAAGACAGTGTAAATTACCTTTTCAAGAGGTTCCAAAATGAGAACAAAAAATCAGTTTTGTAATGTTTAGATCCTAACCACAAAACACAGAGTATATAATACCTGATTCTAATTATATAAGCCAGATATTTAAAGTCTAATAACCTAAGAAAATCAACAACCGTTGATGAACACCGAATCATAATCAACGGTGGAAAGAGCGCAAAGAAAAAGAAATAAAAAATAAAAGAGTGTAAATTAGAGCGTCTGGTACGGGACCCACACGAGCCCGAAACGGTAAAGGAGTCCGTCGTTTTGAGTGGTTTAAAAAGGAAGAGAGGCGTTTCTGCTTTGCAACAGAAGCTCTCGTCTTCACCTACAAATATATTTCTCTCTCTCTCTCTCTGGTGTGTGTGATCGAGTGGTGAAACGACAGAGAGAGACGCCGTTTTGGATATCTGTGTGTGAGAAAGGAGATAGAGAGAGAGATGTCAGGTCTCGAGGATATCAAGAACGAGACTGTTGATTTGGTATCTACTTCGTCTCTTATCTTTATTTTTTTTAGCTTACTCTTATCTTTATCATGCACACAAAGTGTTCGATGATATGCTTCGAACGAGAATAGATCTGTTTTTTTTTTTTTTTGCATGGTTTTCTCGTTTAGGTTAAAATCTCTCTCTCAGTGATTTCGTTTTCGCTATGATTCTTATTCTTTGGATCCGATTCTGAATATCAGATGTTACTTCAAATACCTATTTTCATGGATCCGAGTCATGACCTGATTTTCATAATTTCTTTTTTTTCAAAATTAATTATTTTTTGTTGAAAATAAATCAGAAAAAGATACGAACTTTATTCGAGATATCGTCACAGAAACTCTTTTAAAGCTTATCAACCAAAACAGTTGATCACGAAAAAGTAGATCTTACCCACACATGTGTAACACTGAGAAAAAAAGATAATGAAGAAAAAAAATTAAAGTTTCTTTAATTGGTGGAGTTAAGCTAAAGTCTTTTCATATATTAATTCAAAAGGGTAACATACACCAAAAAGTTGTTTTTAAAAGAGAAAAAAATTGATTTTGCTTGTGAAATAGCCTTTTTTATTTTTATTTTATATTTTCTGAAAATCTCTTTTTAAGATAACGTCTGTGCTGTAAAAGCAGCTTCCTAATATTCTATCTTCCACCCATAAAAATACAAATTAGTTTTTTTTTTAATTATAAAAAGAATATTAATTTGTTTGTTTTGGTTTCTTAAGAGTTTTAGGATTTGATGTACCTTTCCGTAGTACTTTGTTTTTATCTAAACGTCTTTTGTCTTTTAGCAAAACATTATTATTCAACGCACGCAAACTTGTGAATTGCCTCGTGAGTTGTAAAAAATCATTTTTCTTTTCTCCTCGTTTACTATGAAATTTGTTGACTGAAATACCCTTAACCGGACCTTGGCTTTCACGCCGGAAAGTAGCCACCTTTCATGGAGGGAATCACTCGGCGCGTGTGTTACACGTCTCTTACACGTGTTTTGTTAGTAATACTAGTGGTGGTGATGGTGGTGGTCCCCTGCCTCCTCCACTGCAAGATTCTTCTTTTTACCTTTTATTGTCAGTAACTTGAGTCAACGACACTTCACCGAGTCTCCGAGTTGGATCGTTTCGAGATTTGTATATAAAAGTTTTGATTTTTTTTAATCCTTTTTGATTTGTTTGAAGATGTTACAACCAATCATTTTGTATGATGAAATTACTGATCGAAATTTTGGTTGGGTTCTCAGGAAAAAATTCCGATTGAGGAAGTTTTCCAGCAGCTAAAATGTACAAGGGAAGGGTTGACGACGCAGGAAGGGGAGGAAAGGATTCAGCTATTTGGCCCCAACAAGCTCGAGGAGAAGAAGGTTTGAGTTTTACTTTAAAAAAGCTTTTGCCTTTGTGAATTTCTGAGAACTCACGAGGTTGATCGTTTCATTTAAAATTAAACAGGAAAGCAAGGTTCTGAAGTTTCTGGGGTTCATGTGGAATCCGCTTTCATGGGTTATGGAAGCTGCGGCTATCATGGCCATTGCTTTGGCCAATGGTGATGGTAGACCTCCGGATTGGCAAGATTTTGTTGGTATCATCTGTCTGCTTGTTATCAACTCCACAATCAGTTTCATTGAAGAAAACAATGCTGGAAATGCTGCAGCTGCTCTCATGGCTGGTCTTGCTCCTAAAACCAAGGTAATGTGTTGCATAATGCTGTGACGTTATTGTTTCCAAACTTCTCTCGAGCTTAAACTGTTTGTTTGTTTTCTTTTGTTGTTGTTGTGATGTTTCTGGTTTTCAGGTGCTCAGGGATGGAAAATGGAGTGAACAAGAAGCTGCTATTCTTGTCCCAGGTGATATTGTTAGCATTAAACTTGGAGACATCATCCCAGCTGATGCCCGTCTTCTCGAGGGTGATCCTTTAAAGGTTGACCAGTCTGCTCTAACTGGAGAATCCCTTCCTGTGACCAAGCACCCGGGTCAAGAAGTTTTCTCTGGCTCAACTTGTAAACAAGGAGAAATCGAAGCTGTTGTTATAGCTACCGGAGTTCACACCTTCTTCGGTAAAGCTGCTCACCTTGTGGACAGCACTAACCAAGTTGGTCACTTCCAGAAAGTTCTTACATCCATTGGAAACTTCTGTATCTGTTCTATTGCTATTGGTATCGTGATTGAAATAATCGTCATGTACCCTATTCAAAGAAGGAAGTACAGAGATGGAATTGACAATCTGTTGGTCCTCTTGATCGGTGGTATCCCCATTGCTATGCCAACGGTCTTGTCCGTGACTATGGCTATTGGATCTCACAGGTTGTCTCAGCAAGGTGCCATCACCAAACGTATGACTGCCATAGAAGAAATGGCAGGAATGGATGTCCTTTGCAGTGACAAAACGGGAACACTAACCCTCAATAAATTGAGTGTGGATAAGAACTTGGTTGAGGTTTTCTGCAAGGGCGTGGAGAAAGACCAAGTCCTATTATTTGCAGCCATGGCTTCTAGGATTGAGAACCAGGATGCTATTGATGCAGCCATGGTTGGAATGCTTGCGGATCCAAAAGAGGTATAACTCTTCTCCGTTTGAATTACTTCTGTAGTTTAGTGAGCATTTGAGAAAACAACATCTTATGTTTCACTTGGATTTTCGTAGGCACGAGCTGGAATCAGGGAGGTTCACTTCCTTCCATTCAACCCTGTGGACAAGAGAACGGCTTTGACTTACATCGACTCTGATGGTAACTGGCACAGAGTCAGCAAAGGTGCTCCTGAGCAGGTAATGAATCTTCAACTTTCCTCCGAAAATGTTAGTTTCTTCTTTCGGTCTACTAATTCGATTTTCCCACACAGATCCTCGATCTTGCCAACGCCAGGCCTGACCTTAGGAAGAAGGTTTTCGGTTGTATGGACAAGTACGCTGAGCGCGGTCTTAGGTCACTAGCAGTTGCTCGTCAGGTACTTATTTACGAGTGATCTTAAGCTTTCAGACTTCTTTTGCCTTCCTCTTCTGCATGGAAGCAAATGTTCAGCTGTTTGTTCTTATTCCTTGTAGGTGGTTCCCGAGAAAACCAAAGAAAGCCCAGGTGGACCATGGGAATTTGTTGGCTTATTGCCTCTTTTTGACCCTCCAAGACACGACAGTGCTGAAACCATTCGTAGGGCATTGAATCTTGGTGTCAATGTTAAGATGATCACCGGTAAATATACTTATTCATCATTTACTATTTCATGAAATCCATGGCTGTTTAGATGTTTTTCCCTAACTGGTGTTCTAATTACGTTGCAAGGTGACCAACTTGCTATTGGTAAGGAAACCGGTCGTAGGCTTGGAATGGGAACTAACATGTATCCATCTGCGGCTCTTCTTGGTACTGACAAGGACTCGAACATTGCATCCATTCCTGTCGAGGAGTTGATCGAGAAGGCTGATGGGTTTGCTGGCGTCTTTCCAGGTTAGAACTTGCTTTCGATCTTAAACTTCATCATATGTTCATCAGAAAAGGTTGTGTTATATTGATCCAAGCTTCTTATGGCTCTTATTGCAGAGCACAAATATGAAATTGTGAAAAAGCTGCAAGAGAGGAAACACATTGTTGGAATGACTGGTGATGGTGTCAACGATGCTCCTGCACTAAAGAAAGCTGACATTGGTATTGCTGTGGCCGATGCTACTGATGCTGCTCGTGGTGCCTCAGATATTGTTCTCACCGAACCTGGATTGAGTGTTATCATCAGTGCAGTGCTCACTAGCAGAGCTATCTTCCAGAGAATGAAGAACTATACCGTGCGCTTTCTCTTAATTTTATTCTTACATTTGCCCACTATTTGTGTTCGTTTGCACCAACCTCTAATATTTTTTTTTCCTGCTTATGACAGATTTATGCAGTGTCAATCACAATCCGTATTGTGGTAAGTAGATAGCCCATATAGATATCCATCTCCTGTTAGCATGAACTTTCTTTTGTGTACTGATTATATTGCGTTATGATTTTGTGCAGTTTGGTTTCATGCTTATTGCGCTGATATGGGAATTTGATTTCTCAGCGTTCATGGTTTTGATCATTGCCATCCTTAATGACGGTGAGCAAATGACTTTACTTTACCATACAGCCTCCTAATACTTTATCTGTTATATCTTATGGTGTATTATGTGTTGCTACATTTTAGGTACCATCATGACAATCTCAAAGGACAGAGTCAAGCCATCTCCTACACCTGATAGCTGGAAGCTCAAAGAAATTTTCGCCACCGGAATTGTGCTGGGAGGCTACCAAGCCGTTATGAGTGTGGTTTTCTTCTGGGCGATTCACAAGACAGACTTTTTCTCGGTAATCTTCAACAGTTCTTTTTGTGTAAAGGTTCTCGAGGGGGATTATGTAGATAAATATTACCTGGGAAACTAAAATTCATCTTTGATATACAGGACAAGTTCGGTGTGAGGTCAATCAGGGACAACAACGATGAGCTAATGGGTGCTGTGTACCTACAAGTTAGTATCATCAGTCAAGCGCTTATCTTCGTCACGAGGTCAAGGAGCTGGTCGTTCGTTGAACGTCCTGGGGCCCTTCTGATGATTGCATTCGTCATTGCACAACTTGTAAGAACATCAGATACTCATATTTTCACATATTCTAGAAAAGAGACCCATTGAAATTCATCTCACTCTTCTTCCCAAATGCAGGTTGCGACTTTGATTGCAGTTTACGCTGACTGGACATTTGCAAAGGTGAAGGGTATCGGTTGGGGATGGGCTGGTGTGATTTGGGTTTACAGCATTGTTACGTACTTCCCACAAGACCTTTTGAAGTTTGCCATTCGATACATATTGAGTGGAAAGGCTTGGACCAGCTTGTTCGACAACAGGGTACATACACAAATAACTCTCTCTGATACGCTTTTCACATCTGATGGTAACTAAATCTTATGCTTATTGCTTGCTTCTGCTGTTACTTTTAAACAGACTGCTTTCACGACCAAGAAGGATTACGGTATTGGAGAAAGAGAAGCTCAGTGGGCACAAGCTCAGAGGACACTGCACGGTCTGCAGCCGAAAGAAGAGGTCAACATCTTCCCAGAGAAAGGAGGTTACAGAGAGCTGTCTGAGATCGCCGAGCAAGCTAAGAGAAGGGCCGAGATAGCAAGGTAAATCTACTTTGATTAAATCGATGTCAACTCAAAAGAAACTGGAATTTGCTTGATTCTGATTGGTGAATGCTTTGTTGTAACAGGCTTAGGGAGCTTCACACATTGAAGGGACATGTTGAATCAGTCGCAAAGCTGAAGGGCTTGGACATTGACACAGCTGGACATCACTACACTGTGTAGTTCTAGTTGCAGTTGCACAAACATATTACCAAAACCAACCCATCATGACTCCTCTTCGTTTTTTCTTCTAAGTCGCAATAGAGGGAAGAGAACTCTGTGTATTGCCATAACTCTTCCAAAAAACTCGTTTTATTGTTAGTCATTTGTTCCCTAAACTTCTACTCTGAGCTTAAGAAACAAGGCTTTTCTGCCTTGGTGGTTTGTCACTTCGGCTACAACCTGTTTTAATGGCTTAATATGAGCTTCTTACTCTCTTGTTCCCGGTTATGTTTGTTTGTTCAGTTCCATCTCGAGTCTAATATTTGAATCATATTGTTTATTTTCATTAAAAAATCATATATGCTGATGTTACAAAGATCAAATGCTTGCGACTTACATTGTGGTTGTAGTGGGTTTGGTTGGATAAGTCAATAATGATTTCAAGAATCAAGACACCTGAGTAGATGGATGATGACTTTGAATCATTCATGTCACTGCTCTTCTTATCTCATAGGAATCTCAATTGTGACATTTCCACAAATGCACCACGTGCGTCCCACCTTGCAACTTTTATGCATTTCTTCACTACCAAATTATTCTTTAATTATTAAAACAATATATATTTATATATGTAAAATTTATTTTTTTCAAAGAATAAAAAGACACATGGAACACAGAGTGAAACATAGTGGCTCTACAGGCTCTACAGTTCCTCGTTCTGGTTGGTTAGAGGATCATTATCAGTAAAAACTGTAAAGGGTTCTGCAAGAAAAAAATATATTATTATTTTAATTATATGATTATATGTTTACTTTTTAGAATATGTTAAAAATTAACAGATTGACACCTGTGTTTTTAGTATATCATCTTATTAAAAATTAATTTTTAGATTTTTTTCTTTTTCTTTCATGTATTTATGATTTTATCTTTTCTTTTAGTAATAAAAACTCATACTATAATCTATTGTTGAAAGTGCTCTTAGTATTGCAACAACGAGTTTTATCCTCCAAATCTTTTTTCTTATTTTCTTTCTTTTTATTTTGATAATTCGATATCTTTAATAAAAATTATTTGAGATTTTCAAAATGTCTGTAGAAAACTATTTGAGATTTAATAATCGATAAAAAAAATCATCAAAAATATACTAAAATTGCAAACAGATTCAATAGCTTAAGTACAAATATGGGTTTGAAATACGCCTCTATTATAGATTTAGCACAACCCATATCTTCTTAACCTTCATTTCGCAGTTTTCTGTAAATTTAAGTTTAAAATTCTAACAAGATCATTAATGGCTCGGTCTGCAATATCATAAAAGTAGCAATGGCTTGTGCATCTGAAGTTTTTGATTTTTTTATTTCATTTTCCACCTGCTAATATGCCGACCACGGTCAAGTGGTGACTGAGCTTAAGGAGAATGTAAACGGAGCAAAGAGCAGGTCGTGGTGTTCATGCGACATTAGTCATGTAGAACATGGTCGACTCAACATCATCATAGACGTTTGGACAACAAAAATTTAAACTCTATTATTATTAATCCTTAATATTTTAATTATATTTTTAACAAATTAATATATTTTTATTTTTTTCTAGTTAAAATATTTAATATTATTACATTTATAACACTATTTAAATTTAATAAATATATATGTTAATAAAGGGAGAAATTTTTTTTGTAGTAGGTCATGGGGAGGTCACAGTGACCACCCATATACTAATCCGGCCCTGATGTACGTGTCAGTGTATTTCTTTATATTAAAAGAATTTGACTTTTTCTGACAGGTTTGAGGCAGAGACTGCCTCCTCCCAAGCCTTACATCAAGCATTGCCTTTGAGATAACTTCCTCCACTGGGCACAACTTGTTTTTAAACAGAGAAACATTCATGGCCGTTCAGAGATTCCACAACATCCAAGGAATAAAAGGAGAGAAAACCAGACCTGAAGGGGGAAGGTTGCGAGCTTTCAAGCCAATGGGAAGGAGGAGGCGCACATCTGTGACGACTGATTATCTAACCGGGGCTCGTGGTCTGGTGGTGATTAATTTGGTGGCGATTAACCTTCCCCGCCAAACCAGATTTTCATAATAAAAAGTTAAATTAATATTACAATTATCTAATTATATTTTAATTTCTTAAATTAGAATTCTTCCACACTCTTTCTCATGTCTTTCTACTATTCTCTCCATTTTAAATATAAATCGTTTTAGAGAATTTTTTGTTCCAAATTATATGAAGTTTACAATTTTTTATATAAAATTTATTAATAATTAATGTTATATGATTAATAATAATATGCATTCTATTTTATTATTATTTAAATTGTGGTTAGATAAATAATTGATGATGTTTTTATTTATAAAATATAAAAAATTAAATATATTTTTTATCTGCACAATCCTAAAAAGACGTATATTAAAAAGTAGAGATAGTAGTTTATTATATTACTAGAAACTCATTGAAAACAAAATCAATGGAGGTGCTTCTTAATTGCATAACCTACCCACACCAATCAGCTCTGTAGAATATGAAATTAGACACTTTCCCAAAAAACTGTAGCCTGCCTAAATTTTCTCATTGCCCCTTCCATCAAATAGTCTAAAAAACGATTGGTCAGTTTCTAATCTATAACTGTATAAATTGAAACATCATCCTCATCAATCTCACAACAACAACAATCCAAATTCACACACGACAACGACAACAACAACAACAAAATGTCTACAAAATCTATCTTTCTACCTTTTCTTCTCCTAATAATATTTGTCTCTTCATCTCAAGCAAGTCGTCAACTCTGGGATAGTGGATTCCATGAGTTTTTATCCAAATCGGGGTTCCATGGGATTAATAAGGTTCACGGGATTCATGGGTTTCATCATGGGACTCATGGGATTCCTAAGTTTCCTGGAGCTGGAGATATTATGAATGGGTTACATACATGCAGCATGCAAGGACCTTGTAAAGGTAAGAAGTTGAAGTGTCCTGCGACGTGTTACAAATCAACCAACGTTAACAGGGAAGGTTATAAAAGCACTAGCAAGAGCGGAGGATGTTCATTTGACTGTTCGACCAAGTGTAGCGCCACTTGTGCATCATAATTAAAACATGTTCTAGCTTATGTTATGTTATGTTACCTTATAGTCTATATATATATATATATGTGTATATATGAATATGTTTAAAACGGCATTTGTCTTGGAGAGTTTGTTTCTCCTTTGTATGTAATACTTTTGATTAGTATCTTTCTATCATTTTATCTGTACATAATATGGTTATGAATTGTGAATAAAACAAAATTTTGCGTTTCTCAAGTGTGTGTGTATAGATCCTCTAAGTCCTTACTATCACCAAATTCAACAGGAAATAAGTGAACAAGGTGATTTGGCACTTTAATTCAGAGGAGTTCACTTCATAAGTTACGTTTATATATTCAAAGATGAACAAAACATTAGCATCATGGCATGGCTCTAATCATCGGGCATGCCAAATTTTACCGGGTTCAGTCCTTGGAATCACTGCGGGCTTCATTTTGCAGCAAGTGTTTGTTCAGTTTGTGTTGTATCCTTTGCTTTAGCTGCTTAGCTTTTGAGTGAGTCCCTGCCTAGTTAGGATTGAATGTGTGTTTAGCTTTGTTTTCTGTAATCTGTTTCTTGTTCTCTCAGTGTTTCTGGAAAAAAATATGAAAAATGGTAATGAAATCTTAATATTGTTACCAAAAAACAAAATGGCTCTAATACTTTGGATTACAACATATTTTAATTTGTTGCGTCTTTATCAATGTCACTTATCTGATTTTTAAGCATAGTAACGTCAAATAAAAAGTAAGGAATCTCAGAAACGTTAAGAACTAAAACAACTAAATTTGAAGAAGACTCTTTAATTCATATTTTCATGTACTAGATTATTTAATTTTTTTTATCGCTTATACATGTTCATTTTGGAGATGAAAAAACTACAAATATAAACCAAAAAGAGATTTTGATGATTGATTAGATCATTGTCATTTCACATTTCAGATTATTGTTTATCTCGATGAGTTTATTTTTATTAGTTATATTTACTAGGAATTGTTGAATCTGAATTCAGTATGTTTGAGATGAAAATACGAATTCGATGGTGGATTATTTGAAAAATATTTTTTAGAGAAATTTAGATCGTTTACAAAGAAAATAATAATAATTGGTTCAAGTTGATGAACTCACTAAAAAAGTTTAAGACAATGTATCTAAATATATATCCTATTTTTTTGTTGACTTGTTGTATTTGTGAATATTCTCTTCTTAAGTGATTTCTTCTCATTTTATAAAGAAAGTTGGCTAAGTATTTTCTTTTTCTTTTGCTAATTTAGTTTTCTCTAGATCGTTTTTTCTTATTAAGAGGTCGAGTTTGCTTACTTAATAAGCTTTGATGAGGGATATAATCCATCTATAACAAGAATGAGAATCCTCATGACACATATAAGTTATTTTTAGTTTATGCTATAGATAATATATTTTATATATCCATTTTGATTTCAATTCTTTTATGTTTCTTTAATGGTTTTTATTTGCTTCATTTTTTCAGATTTGTAGTCTTTTCTGTATGTCATTTTTTTATATTTGATGTATGTAAATAAATTTGAGTTATGTTTTAATGTTTGTACTGATTTTCAAATTATAATCAAATGATTAATAGTTGGACATATATTAATTTTATTTACTCAAAATGATGAGATGTCAATGCTGGAGAACTCCTCTTCATTCACTGCCATTTTTGAATTATTTGGGCTGTTATATTTGTTTTACTACTAGAATATATCATCTGAATATGAAAACATCCCTTTTTCACCAGCTCTTAAAATTACTAAAATTTTAAATTACCTCATCATCAGTTAGTTACTGATTTATTAAGTATGGACATTATTATACATTAAAATATTCTGTAGATGCATTAAAGGTTGTGTAACATAGGAGTACTATGCTAATGATATGGATAACATAAGGAATATAGTTACAAAAACACATTTTAGTAGCATTAGCATAATACACTATCAACAATAACCACATTGACTAAATCGAAAGACTCTCCCGAATTTTTGTTGTATTTTACCTTGTTTTACTCATTACCTCAATATTGTTCATAGACTCAGTTTCACATGTAAACTTCAACTTCAGGCTTCACTTATATAACTATATATAGAAAGACTGATCGTACTTTTTCTCTTCAATAAGTATTTCTCTTTTTTCAGTTATCTATTATTTGATATTTCAAAAATATGGTTGAAGAAGTATTATCTAAGGTATTTTGGGTTGTTGCTGCTACCGTATTTGCAGCTGCAAAGGTGGGTTACACGCAACAAGTGCCATGTTACTTCATCTTTGGAGATTCAGTTTTCGATAGTGGCAACAATAATAACTTGCAAACTAAGGCAAAAGTTAACTTTTTACCTTATGGTATTGACTTTGCCAAAGGCCCCACCGGCCGGTTCACCAATGGCCGCACTATCTCAGATTTTATCGGTTAGTCTATATATTATCTTAGATTGCGTAACTCAGTGTTTGTATTCTTCAACATATTATTTTATATTTTAGAAAAAGAAATCATGAACAAATGAATAAATAACGTTTTAGTTAGTTAACAATTACTTTTTATATAAACTAACATTTATATGGTAAACCATTTACACTAATATCACTATAAATTGCCTCTGTTTTTATTGTTGTTGTTGTCATCATCATCTAGTAACTATAATAGTATCCCCTTTTTCCTTATACATGCTTATACCTATGCATAGTTACCTTCTTTGTGATATATATATATATATACATATTTGTTTGTATATGTAAACATGATTTTTTTTTTTCTTAAAAGGTGAACTCTCGGGTTTTAAGGATTTCATTCCGCCATTCACTGGAGCATCACCGGAACGAGCTCATATCGGGATGAACTATGCTTCTGGTGCAGGCGGACTTCGTGAAGAAACTAGTGAACATTTGGTACGAAGTAAGAACTTGATAATGATAAATTTATATATAAATGAAAATGACAATCCCATATATAAATGAAAAATAAAAATTATGTTAATCAGATCTCACGTTAATATTCATTATTATACTTTTCAATCAAAATTATATGATCCATTGATACTTTAATTTATTACTACTCCCTCTATTAAAAAACATATATTAAAAAAACATATAATTTTGTACATTTTCAAAATAAAAACACAATTACCTATACACCTAACCATATTTCAACCAATAGAAAAATAAGTGGATAATCTTATTAATGAATTTTGCATTGAAACTCTAAAACGACACTTATTTTGAAACAAAATTTTTTTCCTACAACGACAAGTAATATGAAACGGAGGGAGTATATGACAACAACAACAATAGCAACAAAAAAAAAAAAAAAGAAGAACCCTTTTCTAAATGAAAAAACAGCATAACTTTGAATAAAAATGATGTCTTGGATATATAATATTAATCTCTCATGATATTAGGGTGGTCGAATAAGTCTAAGCAACCAAATACTAAACCACAAGAAGGCAATAAAGAAAGTGAATGTGCCAGTAAATAGACTGGAACAATGCCTCTATGCAATCAGCATCGGAAGCAACGATTACGTCAACAACTACTTCATGTCAAAACCATACAACACGAGTCACCGTTTTAGGCCTAATCAATATGCACATTCTCTCATCTTACTCTATCATACTCATTTGAAGGTATACTGGAACACTTCATAATAAATTTGCATTTATGCTAGCTAAATGTTAAGTATCCGTTACATTTCAGCTATGTCAATTTGTGAATAATGTAATTTTTGTAGAGTTTGCACCACTTAGGACGCGGAAAGTGGCACTTTTTTCAATCAGTAAGATTGGTTGCACACCAAGGGTGATTAGGTCCCATGGTGGCGGTAAAGGTTGTGCGAGAGAGGTGAACACTGCAGTGGCAATCTTCAATAAGAACCTAGAGGACCTTGTAAAAGATTTCAATAAGAAAGTCCATGGTGCTAAGTTCACCTATGTCGATATTTTCTCTGGTGGAGATCCCTTAGCTTTCAAAGTTTTAGGTAAACTATACTGAACTCCAATCTTATTACATTTTCTATCCGATATATGTGAATAACATTGCCTAAGATTTAGAGAATATAGCTATATTTCCTAGTTAAACTTGTAGGATTCCTATCAAACTGGAGGTTTTATAAACAATACAAGTGCATTCCTAGTGCCACATGCTGATTAAATCTCTGGTTTAGTTAGTGTTGTGTAAATCATAGTAAAAAAAAATTGTCAATCATAAAGGAATTTTTTTATATACCAAAAA